>PRKT01000228.1:0-20608 GCA_003671525.1 Saccostrea glomerata | reverse complement strand
AAAAAAAAAAACAAGATGAGTTTGTACAATATCGATAATGTGGGTCACACTCCAAGGTCAAAGGTTAAAAGTTTAGTGGTACATGTACCCACTAAGAAATGAAAAGTGAAATATAAGACCCCTGTACCAACTGTTTAAAAGTTGTGGTCAAGATTAGAAGTTTTTCAAATGTAGGAAATTCTCCAACTTCAAAGTCGAAAGGTAAAATATGTTGGTAACAAAAAGGATATCTCACAGGCACTTGTTTCGTATACAGGGCATCAACTACTATTTTTACCACAATGCACCTAACTCATTTTCAGACACCCCCACTTCAAGCTCGTATTTTGTTAATATATCAAATAAAAACCTACTTTAAAATGACATTGTTCGCTTCAAGATGCTTTTCTTGCCAATTAAATTGTTTCAGATGTCTCTGGTCGAGCCTCTTTATTGTAAACTACTCCTTTATTCCTCTAAAATTACCTCGATACATTTTAAGACTTTTTTAGGATACAACTTCCAGTTGAGGGTACGATGAAACTAGAGGCTTCCGAGTATTCCATTCCGAGGTCTCTGATTTTACCCTTAACTTTTAACTTAACCGGAACTACTCAGAAAAGTCTTAAGGTAGGATTCTTCTTACATTTCTTGTATTTAAAAATTAATGAATTTTTTACAGAATCAAGAGGACAATATTACTAAGTGATGGTATCAGTGAGATTAAATTTAACCGTTTTATATTAGAGGCAAGGTCAGGTCAAGGTCATTACCTTTTTCCTGGACATTAAGAATAAAAAATTACTGTTTCCAATCATGCGATCCCTACTTGTAATTCAAAAGATTGAATGTTTTTCTTTTTGCATAAAAAGATACTACCATATAGGGCCTATAAGATGATAGTACCAAATTGACATAGATAATTTAAACAAAATGGATATTTGCTAATCCGAATTTTCTCTACTTTTCTTAAATTTTTAGGATATAATAATTTTTTTATATGCTTCCTATATTTAACTTTTTCTTATTTTGACATATTGTAAAGTTGTTACATAAAGGCACAAAATGATACAAAAACTAAAGGTTTTGATTGTTTACTAAGAGAGAAATAACGTCACTTTTTACGGATTTTTGGCTTAAATCTGTACTTTAATAGATTTGAAGCATTTAAAAGCCAGCATAGTTCTAGTATGTGTGAAAAATTTTATTTATTTGATATATTTTTATTTGATATATTTTGAAACTTTAGTCCCTTATTATTAATTTGACTTACATTTGAAAATTTCGTATAGTCTTTGATTGTGCAACAATAATAACTAAATTCAATGTTCTATAATAATTTTGAGTAACAGAAAAGAAGATATTTTCATACGCCACCATTCCGCCAAAAATATAGTCCCTGCTAGTTTTCAAACGCAGTTTACCATTTCTATTTAAAATTTCACAATTGTGACGAGGAAAGAAAAATATGGTCTTTAAATCTCTTTCACCTAAATATATAAGACATACAAGCAAATATAATTTGAATATATCATCTACTCAGAAACTAGAGAAGAATCCTACCTTAAAATGTATTCGTTTTACCCTGTCTGTCCAACTGCCTGACTATAGTTCTCAGTATGTTTGTCTGCAGAAAGTTTGCCCAAAATTTTGATTGGTTGGAGGTATGGCTTCCATATTTCACATGTGTATTCTTTGTGACAAGGCCTTTCTTTGGGTTTCAACCTATTTGACCTCTTTACCCTGACCTTGGAGTTTGATCCTCTTTTGCAAAAAAGAAAATTACCGAACTTTAAACGTTGCCATAACTTTTGAACATTTGGTGCTGAGGCTTCCATACTTCACATTTGTATTTGTTGTGAGAAGACTTTTAAGGAATAAAAATAGTTTAGACCTTTTGACCTTGACCTTTCACTGTGACCCAATTTGGAAAAACTTAAACTTTTGACATAGCCTTTGATTAGTTAGAACTAGAGCCTTCATATTTCACAACTAAATTCCTTGCGACAAGCTTTTTTTTGGATACCAACAATTGACCTTAAACTTGTAGTTTGACCTACTTTTGAAAACTTTTACAAGGGTAATATCTTTTGAAAAGTAAGTGCTAGTACTTTAACAATTCACTTAATTATTTATCATGGTAAGGCCTTCCGTTGAGTGTCATTGACTTTGGCCCTTTGGCTTTGGAGTTTTACCTAAATTGAATAAGCTTTAACTTGGCCATAACTTTCGATGGCTGGAGCTTGGGCTTTCATATTCCACATATAAATATATATATTGAGAAAAGTTCTTTTTTTGGGTAACAACACTTCTCATCTTTGACCTTGGAGTTTGATTTGCATTTTAGAAACTTTAACATTTGCCAAAAGCTCCAATACGGGGGCATCAGTGTTTTACAAAAACATCTTGTTTTTCGGACGCGAGTGGACAATAAATCTAACTCGTCTACCTGTCTGTCACAAAAATCATAACTTTTGAATGAAAATTGATAGGGGTATCATATTTCACATGTGCATTACCTGAAACAAGGCCTTTCCAAATAAACTATAGCTTAAACCCTGTGACCTTGACCTTGAAGTTTGATCTACTTGTCGAAAAATTTAACATTTAATACCAGCAATAACTTTTCAAAGAAAAAACGATGGGGCTTTCATTGTATACATGTATGTAACCTGTGCAAGACTGAATATCTAAATCTATTAAGATTTTTTACCCCTGACCTAGACCTTGCATGAAGTTTGACCAACTTTTGAAAACGTTATCTTTCCATATAACGTTTGACTGAGAAGAGATGGGTCTTTCATATTGACAAGAACATTACCTGTGACAAGGTATTTCTGAGCATGCTATGATTTTTGACGCCTTGACCTTGAATTTATGTTTGATCTAATCTTCCAATAATTTGATTTTGGTGATAACTTTTGAATGACATATGATAAGGCGTTCATATTTGACACAATTTGCCATAACTGTTGGCATCTCATCCAATAAGACACCGAAAGCGGGTCCAAAATTCTTTGAATCTGCTTAACTTCCTTTTTAATTTAAGTCTTTTAATCATATCAGCATTATTTTGACATTCAATCATTTAAGATCTTTTTTTTAAAAAGAAGATCTTTTTATTTACATAGATACCAAGTTTTTTTTATCTTAAAATTTATCATATATTCAAAAATGAATTGTGCTTCTTTTATTTCCTTTTTCACATGGGAAAACTAGAATATAGCAGAAATTATCGTATTTAGAGCTCAGCACTACGGCTGATCACCAATAGGATTTACCGTGTGAAAATTGCCTCATTAAGAAAAGACATTGGATTACAAAGAGACAATTCTGTACTTTATCGATTTACTAATGGCCAAAGCAACATGCCATCACATTTTTACAGTAAGAGAACACGAATTCTACAAGTTCATTACACTTATCTTGTTTAAATGCTTTTGGTTGAACTTCCTACAAATTGTCATGAGTTTTAATGTAATAACCATATTTAATATATATTAGAGAATATAAAAGATTATTTTCTGTTCAAGAAATGCTTATTCTCAGAAATCAGAGGGACCCCCAACCCCACCCGTCCAACTTTCGATCCGAACCAAAACCAATATGAAACAGGTTTCACAGTAACGACTCATTTTTTAAGGAAAACATTAAGTTTGCACAGAGATCTTTAGGTCTATGGTTTGCAAGGTATCTACAGTTAATAGAGAGATCTATTTTGAAAATGGCGGTTTTCAAGTGCCTGACGGAAGCTCGAAATGTCTCAATATTAATACAATATAATATTAATTAAGGAATGAAAAAAAAGTGAAATATAAGTTATAAACCGAAAATGCAAATTTATTCAACATTTCTTTTTGAAAAATTAAAAGCTGTAATATACATGATAAAGCTTAGGTATCAATATAATATTTTACTTCAATTGGCGCGCTTCATTCATTCATGGAGAAATTGATGCTAAATCACACCGTCTTGTCGAGTTTAAGAGAAATGTACGAAAGCCGGATAGGCTCATTTCTGAGAAGATAAAAAAAAATTAACTCGTTATAACGAGTTAATTATCTCGTTATAACGAGTTAGTATCTCGTTATAATGACTTAATTATCTCGTTATAACGACTTAGATATCTCGTTATAACGAGTTAGTTATCTCGTTATAACGAGTTAATTATCTCGTTATAACGAGTGAGTTATCTCGTTATAAGGAGTTAATTATCTCGTTATAATGAGTTAATTATCTCGTTATAACGACTTAGTTATCTCGTTATAACGAGTTAGTTATCTCGTTATAACGACTTAGTTATCTCGTTATAACGAGTTCATTATCTTGTTATAACGAGAAAATTAACTCGTTATAACGAGTAAATTTTCTCGTTATAACGAGTTAATTTTTCTCGTTATAACGAGTTAATTTTCTCGTTATAACGAGTTAAAAACTCTAAAGTTTATATATGTAAGTAATAGGAAGTATTGCATATAAAATCGAGTCGATCAAGTTTATTTAAAGTATGTATGATAAATATTTCATTGAAAAACAGCAAACTAGTTTTGTTTTGTTTTTTTTTTGAGGGGTTGTTTCTATGATTGTAGTTCGTTTAATTATAAACGATGCAGTTGATTTGTATTGTTTTATTCAAAAACACCAAACTTAAGACAAATACGTGTACGTGTATACGGAACCTTATGACTGCATCGTGATGTTGTGTTATGAGTGGACAGTAGCCCCCGAATTTTACGCGGGCCCAAGACCTAAATGCTGATGTCTCTATACCCCCCTTCTTCAAAACATTTCTGACTCTAAAAATAATATATATCACACTGTAAGTGTATATAAGATATGTTGCGTAACTAACGCCTGCCTTAGCTTGACATTATAATGCATTAATTAAGAAATTAGAGATTATGGAAGCTATAAGGTCATCCAAAAGTTAAACATATATTAAAAAAAATATTGTGTTTTATCGGAGAAAGTTGTTATACTTAAATTGCAAAACTTTGAAGCAAGTACATTTGGCCATATATTTTTAATAGTGTGTACTTAGAGACGTTCACGTATAAATGTGTAAATGTGTTCGATTAAAAGATTGCTATTTTTATCAAATTGTGATAATGGACGGCAAGATACTTGTAGTTCGAACAGGATTAGTATTATTAAAACCATATTGCAAATTATATTTGCATCTCTTTATCAATTTTAAAGTTAAGTACGACTGATAATTATCGACTAAACTTCAATAGCATTAAAACTACAGCCATTTTTAATTCCTATATTGCTATTAATTTGGAAATAAAAGGGCAACTTATCATTTCGTTATAACGAGATAATTAACTCGTAATAACGAGAAAACTAATTCGTTATAACGAGATAACTAACTCGTTATAACGAGATACCTAAGTCGTTATAACGAGATCATTAACTCGTTATAACGAGATCATTAACTCGTTATAACGAGATCACTAACTCGTTATAACGAGATAACTAACTCGTTATAACGAGATAATTAACTCGTTATAACGAGATAACTAAGTCGTTATAACGAGATAACTAAGTCGTTATAACGAGATTCGTTATAACGAGATCATTAATTCGTTATAACGAGATAACTAACTCGTTATAACGAGATCATTAACTCGTTATAACGAGATAATTAACTCGTTATAACGAGATAACTAACTCGTTATAACGAGATAATTAATTCGTTATAACGAGATACTAACTCGTTATAACGACATAAGTAATTCGTAATAACGAGATAAAACTAAGTTGTTATAACGACATAATTAACTCGTTATAACGAGATACTTAGTCGTTATAACGAGATACTAAGTCGTTATAACGAGATACTAAGTCGTTATAACGAGATAACTAAATCGTTATAACGAGACAATTAACTCGTTATAACGAGTTAAATATTTTTTTTATCTTTTCAGAAATGAGCCTATCCGGCTTTCGGAGAAATGAACGCTTGCCCTTCTTAAAAAGTTCAAGCAGGAAATACTCTTTCATTAGTAATTTATAGCGCCCACTGGACGGAAATATGTAGAAGAGCTCTTTAACCGCGGATCAATTTCGTCTGAGGATGCAGAAAACGTGGCACGCGACTGTCGGGGAGGACAAAAACCCGTAAAGAACGTCTGCAATCCTGGGAAAACTTTGGCGATAGAAATTAATTATTCAAACAAATGTTATAAGTTTAATTAATAGCCAATTCAAACATGCTTTTTAAAAAAGCTTAGCTTACAATGTTGGAAGTAAGGTATTAATATAATATGGCAAATAGCTCTGCATGAGTTATTGGTTTATGCTTTGGAATTTACAATGCTTCTCTGGAAATTCTAGAAACACGAGAATAATTAAGATCTATGTAAATCATAAATGTATTGGAATAAAACTCATTTTAAAAAGTAGAAAATGACAAAAAATTGTACACTTGACGCAATGCAGTAAATTAACATTTCAGTCAGGTATACTATAGTGCTTTTCACGTCTGATTTTATTTTACGCAGACTGATTTTCCTCGAGAAATTTATTGCTGCATTTCCTCTAAGGAGGAAAAATCTTAGTAAATCAATGCAAAGCAGATAGACGCATTACCAACAAATCTGCACTTGAAGCTATGAAAAGAAACGTTAAACAATGATTTTAAAAAATAATCTTGATCGAAATGTGTAATATTGTACCAAAAATATAATGGCCTGACTAAATTCAACCGGCTTTGAGATTTCTTTTGATATCATTGATCCTACTAATAAAGGACTTAATAAAAGTGTTATGAAAATGCTTGCTATCCCCTCGCAACAGAGTTGGAAGAGATACAGTAACGCAGTCGTGTGTCTGTGTGTTTGTTTGATTGTGTATTATAGTGTGACGGGGAACGGAAGTGGCGTAGATTGTTTGCATCGGAACCCATGTCGAATGCTCCCTTGATATGCGATTTATGAGGGAATATGCTCCGTTTTGCGGTGCTCTGTTTTTTTCTTTTTATGCTATTGTTTTAAAACTAATGTTTCAGAGGCAAGGATTTACGAAATCTTCACATTTTCTTTAAAGATATTTAACCTCTTCATTGAAAGCCTCAACGAATCTTCATGAAAACCTTTTCAAAAATCAAGAATAATTGAGCCTGCAACATTGTGAGACTATTCTTCAATTGTTAAAAAGAATGCTTTCCTATAAATAATCAAACGCATGTAAATAACCTGCTGCATGTCCCAGGGCTGACGAGTCATCAGTATACTGAATTTTAACACTGAATTATAATACTGAATTATAACACCTATCACAACCAAATATAATAAACCTTAACGGAAGACATGTTTAATGTAAAAATGCGATCAAATATCATTGATTAAATTGGAATCTCTACGAGTACAGAGATCTGTGATCCTTCATTGTCATAATGAAGGATTAGGCTGTAATTACTGATATGACAAATATCACTCATTGTCGGAATTAACCATTGTCATATACAGCCTTCAAACTGATCCTCATCAATATAGTGGATTATAATGAAGAAAGTCCGGGATTGTTCAAATGAAAGGGGTTTTTCATGTAAACTCCATTATGGTTGACGTCATTAATGTCATCATTAGTTAAAGGATTAAGTCTACAAAGAAGATACAGTATTCTTAATCTTTTGATAATTAGTATTTTTTAAAGAAATATCATTAATAATATTGTAATCCATGTCGGATTAAAAAAAGGGGGGTGCTTACTCTGTCCTCATCTTCATAGTGATGTCTCATGTCACTGGAATTCTTGCGAATTCCGAGTTGCATTCAATGAATGCATAATAGTTTATTACACTATTCTTTTAATGGATTGAAGAATTTTGTCTAATACCAGTAAAAATTTCTTTAGGTACGAGAAAAAGAAAATTTCTGGATCAATGTCCGATTTCTCTTTCACCAGACACGTTTCAGACAGCTAAATACGGGGCCGATAATGATCTCTGAATCAAAATCTGTCGCCTTCATTAGCATCAGTATTATCGAGCTTTTTCATATCAGCAGAAGCGATCAGCTCTCAACTATGACACACAGTTCCACGAACATTTCTCTGAACTTGTCTTTTTTCAGTAAACCTCCATAAGGAATCCATTAGGATTATCTGCCGCATACAATAATATATG
Organism: Saccostrea glomerata; assembly: GCA_003671525.1. NCBI lineage: Eukaryota > Metazoa > Mollusca > Bivalvia > Ostreida > Ostreidae > Saccostrea > Saccostrea glomerata. The sequence goes on along the minus strand of PRKT01000228.1, from coordinate 12,498 downwards.
TTCATGCAGGGCAGTAGAATCACAATAGCCCATTACTAAATGCAACATTTTAAAATCCATTTTTAACAGTTTTGAGAATAGAACTAGAATGTACATATATTACATTTTTTGAAAACTTATTAAAAGCTGCGGTGTAGCAAAGGCTTCCATCACAAAAGGTGCAAAATTTTATGTTTGAAACGAGTAAACCATAAAATGATAGATAAAATGAGATCCTATCAGAGGAGGATTCTCAAAGACGCTAAAAGAGGACCAAAGTTCTCAATAGCCTTTTACTTCAAATATACAACTTTTCTAATTTTTACAACTACATGTATTCCTGACGATAGATTAAAAAAATTGGCTTTTTGAAATCATAGAAAACCGCTTCTTCAAGATAAACGGAAGTCGGATATTTTCACATCTTGTGATTGGTCATCAACAAAATAATTTCGTTAAAAATTGCTCTGAATCTATACACAAGTACTCTAAGTTGATTTTAAGATGCTGAAGTTTCTCATTGACAACATTTATGTAGCCTTTGGAGACCGTCGTTAAAACAAACTATTGTTATCCCCATGGGCACTAACTGTGCGTCTTTATTAGTCGACCTGTTTTTTTTTTATACCTGAGAAATAGAATTTATTCAAAAACATCTACATGATAAGAAGAAAATAGTTTTCGTGTAGACTTCAACTCAACATTTAGATATACCGACGACGTTTTATCAATTAACAATAATAACTTCCATTCATATGTCGACTCGATATATCCCAGTGAACTTGAAATAAACGATTCACAGAGTTTGCCACATCTGTTTCATAATTAGATGCTTTTTTTGAATATAGACAACAAAGACCTTTGTGATGTATGTTCGAAATCTTGTGATTATCGAATATAGCAACGTTTGACATGCCATAGACTTGAACTTTTCCATCGACATTTTTTTTTCTTATTGATGTACCAATGTTCGCTATCACCTGTGTATGATTTTTATGTTTCACAACTTATTTCTAAACGAAGCAGGCTTCTCACACGTAAGTTGATGTTTCAGGGATTTCAAAAGCTTCAGAATTGTAGCGTTAAATAGTCTTTGACCATAACCAGTGCTGGAAAGTGGATAAACAGCGTACGCAGAAACTCTTGCGCCGTAATTGCGCCACATTTGCATCACGGGATGTGTAGCGTTATGGTCAAAGAATAAAACTATAACACTACATTTCTGCATGCAGCTATCATTCAAAGACCTCGTTTTAATTCAGCTTTTTTAAATTCCAAATCTTAAGATTATACCTTATTAGCAAATATAAGCATCATCTGGGCGTAATTTGGCTAACTTGTTTCCAACCTTTTATAAAGGTTTTGTTTTTGTACTAAATTTGACTTAAATTTTTCCGTCTACAATACATAGGATCGACTAAATGCGGGTGTGACCGGTCAACATGGGATGCTTACTTCTCTGAGGCACCTAATACCACCTCTCGAACTTCTAGGGACCCGTGTTTATGTCCTTTTCGCCAATTTGTATTGTTTGTATTTTTTTTATGACTGTTTATCACTGTTCGTTAGGCCATCTTTAAAAATATTGCTTGGTTGCGCTCTCCCGAACGACTGACTAAAAACGGCTCGGCTCAAAGCTTTTTTTTTTATACATTCCAGGACACGATATTTTTTTTATTTCTCATATACCTATGTGGAAATTTCCTGGGAAAAGATATTCACATCTGCCTACCGACCCAATAATTTTACCCTGAGTCGGGAAAGGACAGGCAAACAATCATTTTAAAGATGGCCTTCTAGACTGCATTTCATTTCATAAAATTATATATGGTTAAGAATCGCATACTGCCTTAAGATTCTTTGTGTTCATTGACAGTTGGATGATTCAAAATTTACGTAATCCAAGCTGCAGACTTCAAAAGCCTATGTTTATGATGTTTTTCATCACAAAACCTAGTCCATTAGTAATGTACTACATGCATTTAATCAGTAAAATCTGCATTTCATTAAGATCCCAAATGATTCAACATAAAAATTCTTTTTAAAAATATCCTTGGAGCTAAATGACATAGTGACCTTAAAATGTCTCTATACGATTATTTTTCAAAATTGGAAGAAAAAAGAAATCAAAGTGACACATCTCGATTGATTTTTGCTTTAGCATTTTTCTACTCAATCGTATAGAAAAAAACACCTCATATATTGTCACCTCCTTCAATCAAGATGTATGGAAACTAAGAATAAGGAATGACTCAGAAACTTGTCTTAACAAATTCTCTTGCATAAACTAAAAAAAAATAATATTGAAAAAAATGAAAAATGAAAACTTTAAAAAATATTTGAAAATGAAAGAAAAAAAAAGAATCAAATGTCGATTCCAACCATATTTCATTTGAACTGAAAGAGAACTTTGAATCGAAGATCTAAAATATTTAATGGTCAGGGTACTAGCATAATTTATCATGTAAAAATTCATCAGATGTATTCAGTTTTTTAATTCTATAAACCAGATTCCTTTGAACGCTTACGGCAATCTTTTAATGTCAAAAGTAATAAAACACATAAAACCGTGTTCATTATGAAACGCCTATCATTTACTGGAGATTTTGAGAACATAAAACTTCTTAGTTTGTCAATAAAATGTTCAAGAGCTTTATGCAGTGTTTTGATAATTATAGTCATCAAAAGAAATGTTCTTGTTTTAATAACACAGCTGTGATTAAAATGTCGATTACGGTATAAATAAAAAGATGCCTAAATAAAGTAAATTCCATGACGTCAAAGCATTAAATTGTAAACAATAATTGAAAAACGAACTACAAGTAAATCATAAAAAAAAAACCTGATCGGTAATTAACACATTTCTTTTTTTCCGTTAAACTTAGAAGCGTTGCTTCTTTAGGGAACTAGAATGTGAGGGAAGTGGAGGAGGGTGAGGAAGACAGTGTCAGAGAGTGGATGGTCGGGGGATTCTAAACACGTCCCCCCTTTCATGAATTCCCCCTCCTATGAGCTGTCGCCTCTTGAGCCTTCGCTTCGTTCTCTCGTACCCTCAAGTTGTCGCGATAAACCATTCGACTCTTGACGAATGGTCACAATAATTCCACCTCATAAAAAATGTACACCATATATGTATATAAAATTATGCTGTATATACTTATTATATAAAGTTGGAAAAAATGGAGTATAATCTTAAGGGAATTAACACGATGTATAAAATTTTACTTATTACTTAATTGACTGATCAAGTTGAGGGTAGTATTGCATGTAATTGAAAAAAAAAAGCTTACTTCGACCTTAATAGAAATTTCAAACTGAAAACTTTCCTGGTTGAACACTGGGAAGACTAAATGTGAGATGATGATATGCTGTATTGAAATTACATCCTTGCGGCTGTTCTACAATGCCGTGTGGATAATAAAATTACCAATAATGGTCTTTATACTTACTGACATTTTGCGTACATAGAGTTTATAGGGATTTGAATTGGAAAAAAGTGATCTGTTTCGATATTCGTTTTGACATTTTTACTGTCTCTCCCAAACAAGTATTGTCCAGAGAATAAATAATACAAGATAACTAGAGATTTGTGAATGTCGGATTCCAGGAATGGAAATGCCAAATTATATAACTGAGAGCACATTCAAACCCAAAGTCTCATTCGGATTGGTTCATGAATTATTGAAGACTCTAAATGAGTACCGAGGGAGACTGTCTATCCTGTATTCGAAATGACTGAATTTAATCTGCAATATCTGGAGGGGTTTGGTCTTTTGTGACATTAACTCTCCATCTGTACTATATATATAGATACATTTGACATAAACATGCATGGTTTCCTGAATAAACATTAAAGCTGCGTGTAAATCTGGTTGATTTTATTAATTTCTAAGGCTAAAATAGCAAAGTTTGTATTTCATTAAATAAAATTTCTAAGAATAACATTAAACTAAATCAAAATGCATCAAAGTATCTTTTGGAACGATTTATTGCTGAAAAAAAAAACAAGTGTTTTAGACTGCAAATCAATTTAAGGGGGTCGACTGGGGTAGACTTGTACCCGGACACTGGTTAACGGGCAAAGTAATCGTTCAAGGCAAAAAATCCACCCCACCATATTTTATCATGTTAAATGGACCAAAACGTCCCTCCCTGACCCCCTGTCTGTCGCTTTGAACGCATACACTCCCTGCACAACAGAGCACTCACCCCACATTTTGGAATATATACACAGTGCATTTGGATACACAAACAATTTTGACCTTCTCACCTTGTAATTTGGCCTCTTTTTTTGGAAAAAAAACTTTAACCTTGGCCATAACGTTTAAACTGTTGAAGCTAGGGCTTTTATTTTTCATATGTATATTTCTTGTGACAAGTCTTTTCCCTTGGTATCATTGATTTCGACCTTGACATTTGAGTTTGACTTAATTTTTAAAAACTTTATCTTGGTCTAAACTTTTAAACGGTTGATTTTTGGGCTTTCAGTATTTCACAGGTATATTCATTGATACAAGTTCTTTCTTTGGATAACATTTTGAACAGTTTACATTGACGTTTAACTTGCATTTGAGAAACTTCAATAACGAAATGAAAACGCTAAGCATAAGATATGCATATGTTTGTAATGATTGATGGGACCTTTGTTTGTCGCTACATTGCAAGAAAATGATATTCACTTTTCACAATGTCTCTAAAAAGAATGTCTTTATGAAAATGTAAACCAAGACATTTGAGGGGTTGGTGTAAATTGATGCCTTAAGCTCTGTATTTAAAGATGTATATAGATTACGTTAAAATATTAACGGTCAACCTTTTTTTAATGCTTCAGAGTCAGGTGAAAAGTTTAATGTGGTAAACCGACCCAGGGTATTTTATGTCTTTAAATAATCTTTTGTTAGTTAAACGATGATACATGTTTACGAATGACATAGACACCGCATCAGGGAGAATATATTTGTATCTTCTCTTTGTCACAATAAGTAAGTTAAATCTGATCCTTTAATCTTTTACTCTCTTCATTGTTTCTACATGATAAAGACTTAGTGTTCGTCCTAGTTCTCTGAGGTCAATATAAGATTCGAGGACACTGTGATAAAGGGCAGACGTTGAGAATGCTTGTGCTCATTGAGTTGGCATACTTGTGGCAAACATTGCATTTCCCTATGTATAAAAATTATGCAGTGATTTACTATGGTATTAATGTTATATAAATTAATTGCAGTAGGGGTATAATAATATGTGTTTTAAACTATCTTTTACTTACGCTGTGTTTCCATTTATTGGACTTCTAGTAACTATTATATGGAACTACAAATCTTATTTAAAAGAACCTTTAAGCGAAACATTTTTCTGATATACAAATATTTTTTTTATTGAAAAAAAAAGCGTTTTTCCATTTTCAACCCATTAAAGTGTGAGGTCGAGGCACCTTAAGATTCGTGGTGATTTATACTTGACTCTTAATTTACATCACTGATACGAAACTGAATCATTTGTGTAGCATGGAAAGGAGCATTTTACAAGCTCAAGTTTTCCAATTGGATATTAAAAACAAAAATGAAAAAAGGGAGTCAGGTTGGGGTGGGTGTGGGGTGGGGTCAACAACCACTTAATTTGTGTCTTTTTATTTCATCATTTATGTTTTAAAGCTTCCTGTGAAAGACAACAGTTAGATGATTAGTCATTTTGATATGCAAGCATTCTGCATAGGGCCGTGTATATTCGAGTTTGCTCAACTCATGTCCCCACCCGCTATCACCCTAGGTGTAGGGGTTACCACTGTTGGGTCACATGAACAATACGAGTATAGCCTGATAGAGAAAAATATTTCAAATCTTCTTTTCTACATATGCAAACTTCCTCAGTTATTTTAGACTCAAATCAAGGTCATGGATATAGGTTAATATTGGTACCACTTCTCTGAGGAACAGTCAGGCTTAAAGGTGTTGTTGTCCTCTTGTTTGGTTAACTAGGCAGAATGTATATCAACTAGAGGTACTGTGAGCGATGAGCTCACTAAATGATACCCCCCGCCTCCCATATGGTTATAACTGGTGAAAAAGTCCATGTTTTGCTGTGGCCGGGAAACCCAAAATATGTGTCCGATCAAAAAGTAAAATAGGAGGTGCACAATGGCAATATGTAATAAAGATTCTGTGAAAGTTGCATCAAATTTCATTCAGTGGTATAGGAGGAGTTGCGGATAAGAGATGGGTACCCCAAAGCGTAACAGACGGACGGACGGACAGACGGACGGCTAGACGTACAGACAGACGGAATTAACGATTACTATATACCCTCCCGCTTTTCAAGCGGGGGGTATAATAAAAGAGCAGTAACTCCGATTACATCTTTCTACCGCAGAGGAGCGGTCAAACCCCAAGAAAACCTCGAATGTACATGTACATCTTTTTAGTTAATATATGAAACGAAATGCATTTTTATCTCTTTAAAAGAGTGTTGTTTTCGAATGTTTTTTTGAATTTGGTGATAAACGGGCGTTGTACCTTTTTTTAAAAAAAATTAGTCTAGATAAGATGAAGATTGCACAAGAACCCAAAATCATGAGGAAAAAAGGGACGTATATGCCTCTAAAATACCCAACTAAAACATCGCACTTTTGTGAACAATAAATATACTTTTTTCAGCGGGTGGTCCTGGAGCCCTGGTCGACCGTTTCATTTTTTTCCAGACCAGTTAGCTACAGATCTGCAGCTAAATAGAAGAATATTCACTGTTTTAAAAATGTTTATTTGAGATACACTTTTGACTTCAAGCATTTATTGTAAATATAGTATCGTTAGACGGCTGCTGATGCTGCAGAAAAAAATCATATGTAAATTCTTTGAAGTTTCTTGAACAGCTGCACATTAAATCCCATATTCTACTGAGCAAAAATTATATTTTAATAAAAATTGTATTAATTTTGTGTCTCAATAAATTACCATGTAAAAAATCCAGAATAATCTAACTGTGTCTCGGTACAGGACAACATCATTTTAACGATAGAACGTTCTATCTAGTTAAATACCAGCTGAATATTGTATCATTGAAATATAGATCTTCATCTAAATATCTCCCTAGCACCAAAGACACTTGCTTCGGTAATAAATTTTTATTCAGTAGTTACTATACTATGTCGGGTGAAAAAAAAAATTATTACTGAAACAAGTGTCCGTGCCTGGCACCCAAGATCGTTTCAAGGGATGTCAAAATTCATTTTAATGTGAAAGTTTCTGACAGACAGATACACAAACTGACACATTTCAGAGAGCAAATGATCAGAAAATCTCGGATGAGGTTAAAAAGTACTCATGGTACCGAATCATCTGTGGCCGATTAGACTAGATACCGTTATTACCATTCGGAACATCTCAAGTCCTTTATAAAACTTAGAGAGACATTGAAAGTCGCACGACCAGCATGGCCTCTGTTGGCAAACTACTGCAGAGAGTAAAACCAACACTCCCAGACAAATGGAAAGGAGGGAAAATAGAAAGAATCGGTAAGATAATAGAGTACAATTTAGGACCTAATGTAACTTTTAATTTTCCAATGATTTGTTTTGACGCTATGAAATAATAACTAGTTCTAATCTAAGTCGAATTTCCTCTGTGATACTGTTTTACGTTCTTACACGTGTATATGTAGCGATCGTCTAGTAGGTATGACAGAATCAGGGACATAATTAATTGGTTAATATATGGTATAATTTTTTTTTTATCTTTTGTGATATTTATCTTCAAAGCAGACACGAAACGACCATAGAATATACGAAACACTGACTTTAAACTAGGGCTTTGAAATTACTGTTACAGCAACTTATTTGATAGTAACCTGCCTCCGTTTAAAAACGATCTTAGTCGGAACATGCTCTTGAGTATCAAATGACATGTAGTTGGGAGATGTTAACACCCTATACAGGTGATAGGGGAATATTACTTCATATAAAACGCGATGGAAAAGTTGAAATCATCTCGTTTGTCATACAGTTAAGCTAGTTTGTTGGCCCTGTGTCAGGTACAATTTTGGTACTCTGAGTTACTGACAAATAAATCTAGACTTTCCTAGGATTACGGTTTCTTTGTACGGAAAACTAGTATCTCAATATGTCAGCCCAATGTTCAAGAAAGCATACAAATATTTCATGAATCGTACACGGTAAAGTGCAGTCAATTTTTCCTCTTTTTTCACTCCTCCCCCACAGGCAAGCCAAGTTTGATAGAAAAGTCCACTCACGGTAAGGTCATTCTATGAAAGAGTGGTGGATTTGTTCATCAATAATTTCTCTCGAATTTGACTCATGTCTTCCTTAGTGAAGTAATCAAATAAAATATTGATCCTGTTATGGTTAAGTATACCAGTGGGGATTCCTCAAGTACTCTAAGAACAAGAAAATAACACTAAGTCGTACTATTTTTAGTGAAGGCTTATCTAATTATAAGAACCCAAGGCATGGGTGAATGAGTTCTTTTCAAAATAACATTTACAATTTTACTTTTTTGAAGTAATAATCGAGTTTGATAATTTTTGCATAATTATCAATTGAGCTGCGTTTTTGTGTATCAAAATTAAGTTTTTAACAGCTGAAGTTGTAGATGAAAGAATAAATGATATTTGGGGGATTCAACACTCTTATCTATGTGATAATTTTTCCCCGTTGCAGATATCTTTTATTCAAAAAACGTGACTTCAGAATGTTAAATCCTGTTTCAAGCAATGTATTAGTTCCAGTAATGGCATGTCAATGTACATGTACGAGTTCAATAACGTAGAGAAGATGATGTGAAAATCGGACAGTAAATACTGAGTCAATGTATGACCCGGGATCCACTAATTGCTGCCATTCTGTTCGTTATGGAGATTTTTTATGGTTGATATGTTGATTTGTCCCTTAGATTGTCAATGTCACATCTGATACACGAGTAGATGGAACCAACATTTTTCAACCACACTTTTTTAAAACAATTTCAAATACATTTTTTACATTTCTTTAAAACAATATTAAAAGCATAACTAAAGAATATTTTAGCAACGCAAAATGGTAAGATGGTTCCAAAGCCTCTGAAAACGCAAGTTTTGAAGACTGTTTCTTTTTCTTTTGCACTTTTCATATTTCAAGTGATAACCAAGAATTTGGCAACACAGTGGGTTGCAGAAAGAAGTAATTAAAGAAGTAAAATATAGGTGCATGAGCAGCTTCACATTCATTTCAAATTCTTGCATCAATGCATTTGTTTTCAGAAGAAGAGACTAAAGACCAAAACATACAGAGTTGAACACCTGGTTTATCCATCACTTGTGAGTATTTTTTTTCCTGAGCCAAAATATTTCAATGATATACGAGTAACTAAATGCAGTCTTGAAGGCACATCATCCATCTACTGCAGTATACCAAGGTCTTGTCACCTTAAGATTGTAGAACTTATTTAAGGAATCACTGTCTATTTGTTGGGTATGCCAGGGCAATGATAGTTGCAAATGTGGGATAAATTGCATTGCGGACATCATAGACAATTGCCTTTTCAATAAAATTGAAATTTTAATGATGTTAATATTTTAAAAATGCTCGAGTTTCTGATTAACAATGTCTACATAGTTTTTGGAGATCAGGTCTTCCAACAAATCGTTGCTGTGGCCATCGATCAACTCGACATATAGATTTATCGACGACGCATTATCAATTAACAAATGACTCGATCCCATGATGAGTCCCATCCATGTCAGGGCATGTGTCGACTCGGTATATCCCAGGGAACATGAAATAGGATTCCGCAGTGTTGTAATTAGCTTATTTGAATTGTATGAGGGGCGTTAAATTTAGCTTCAGGTCTTTTTGACGAGGTGGTCTTCATCATCGGATTACTACGCGGTCGTAAAAAACGGTTACGAGACTATAATTTCTGTAACACACACGTACTTTTAGTAGTGAATCCTTGAGTCAATAACAAAGTTGTAAAGCTTTGGAATATGTAATAATTATCTAACAGACCCGTCAGCAAGTAACAAACTGATCATTTAAAGATATACGATATTTATAGATACGCAATTTTAATTGGTAGCAAAACATCTTTAAAATGTAAAGATGTATTAAAGCAAGGGATGATATTTTATTCATTGGGATATAAAAGCTCAATCATAGGTGTGGGTTTTTTTTCTTTTTATGAAAATATCAATAGGCTTTTTGATGAGGTTGGTAAATCAAATGAAATTATGATGTACTTAGGTTATACAATGAAATTCTTTCCTTTTTTAAGCTCTATCAAAACATTCAGAAATCAAAGAGATTTTGAAGCATTCCCTTGATCAGCTCCAAGTATTAGAACATAGAGGTTAAGGTTGGGTTATAAAATACGTCCCACGTTCTACAGAGGAATAAAAAGATATCTGGAGAAAATCAGTCTTTGCGATAAAGTTCACTCAAGGAAAGGAACTGAGCCAAGTATGGTATCAGCTACACTTTTAAATAAAATTTTGTAAGTAGTGAGTACGGGGTCAAAGAGTGACACAGCATTTGATGATGCTTATGACGTTAGTCTTGACAGCAATTATGAAGATAATTTGAGAAGTTAAAATGAATTGTTGCTTCAATTTGTTCAAAAAAATATTCTGAAAGCCATGGTTGGCTTAAACAGATATCAATTTTTACTTAGGAATACATATGTAATCGAGGAAAAGAAATGTTATTTTTTTCAAATAATAATCAAAATCATTCAGTCCATGTATTCTATGTTTTCCTATTAATATTTTTATCGAAATATGAGCTTTGTAGTGCGTGTTCTGGTTTACATATTCTTACAGATCTTGCTTTTGATAAAAAATGAGTCGATGTTTCAGACAGAACATATATATAAAAATACAAACTTAGTTTCGCTTTATTGTATTACACATTATTATGCAAATCAACTCCTCCAAACACTTATCTTGTCAGTGTGTACATTATAAAGCCCATAACAAGTCAATTTTCAGTTCTTTTCGCCAATTTCCATTTTTTGGCCAGAAATTACCACATTAGTACTTTGTAATGGCTATGACATTTGTTACAGTGAGGGGTTTAGTGGCAACGTTACAGTCGCAAGAACGCCAATCGAGCACTCTCGTTCCTCTGTTGAGGAAAGGAGGTGCTAATCTATAGCAATAATGGCCGTCGTTAACACATTAGTACACAGCTGATAATGGAGTATTCCCGGGGGTAGCATGTAGGCTAGATATCGTATATCTTTAAATGATCAGTTTGTTACTTGCTGACGGGTCTGTTAGATAATTATTACATATTCCAAAGCTTTACAACTTTGTTATTGACTCAAGGATTCACTACTAAAAGTACGTGTGTGTTACAGAAATTATAGTCTCGTAACCGTTTTTTACGACCGCGTAGTAATCCGATGATGAAGACCACCTCGTCAAAAAGACCTGAAGCTAAATTTAACGCCCCTCATACAATTCAAATAAGCTAATTACAATGGACTTAGTAAAGAATACAGCCACGAGGAATGATACTATCAAAGTCCATCTAATTCTCCTGGTGAATTTTTTTTTAGAGCGGAACACATCTTTTCGTAAATTACTTTCATATATTCTTTCCTCGTTTTTATTGAAAAAATTCCGATCTTTTAAAGACGAAGGTGATATATGAAATTTATGATTTTTTTGATGGCAGGCAATTGAGAATTTTCAAAGCTCACGAAAACATGGAAAGGATTATGTTGATGTAATGTATAACAAATTTATCGACTACACTTTTATTCTACTATTTAGCTATTTGAGGGATAATAAATTTACAGCATGAAACGAATATCTTTTTCTAACAATAGGCATGAAACAAACTGCAGATTAGTATTTCGAAAAATAAAGGGGCAAAATGAAATAACTTTGAAAGTTATAAAATATTTTACATAAAGCGGATGTACTAGGTTGTTGGTTTTATTAGTTCAACATTCTGTTGATCAGTAATAGTTTAAGGATTTCAATCCCTAACAGGACCAAATTCTCAATCCTAACTGTCCATCAAGTACATTGTACATAATACTCTTACACATCTTTAATGTATATATTCAATTTTATTGAATCTGTTGCTATTAGGGATTGAATGTACCTTAAAGTTTTTACAAGATACAGACAGACGGAGAGACAGGCAGACAAGGGAAACGTAAAAAAAAAAAACAAGATGAGTTTGTACAATATCGATAATGTGGGTCACACTCCAAGGTCAAAGGTTAAAAGTTTAGTGGTACATGTACCCACTAAGAAATGAAAAGTGAAATATAAGACCCCTGTACCAACTGTTTAAAAGTTGTGGTCAAGATTAGAAGTTTTTCAAATGTAGGAAATTCTCCAACTTCAAAGTCGAAAGGTAAAATATGTTGGTAACAAAAAGGATATCTCACAGGCACTTGTTTCGTATACAGGGCATCAACTACTATTTTTACCACAATGCACCTAACTCATTTTCAGACACCCCCACTTCAAGCTCGTATTTTGTTAATATATCAAATAAAAACCTACTTTAAAATGACA
>PRKT01000227.1:812028-843081 GCA_003671525.1 Saccostrea glomerata | reverse complement strand
GGGGGGGGGGGGGGGGGTACTTGGAAATATTACAGTAGGTAGGTTTGCGACTAGATTTTTTGAACAATTAAGACTCTTCTAATAGGAAGCTTTTCATAAACGGTAGATCATTGCTTATATATAAAGGTGACAATAGCCTATCTTATTAACTCAATAAAACAATTACAAGGTGTAATAAAATGTAAAATTCGAAGTATTTCTTGCAGTGTTCGTAGACATACTTTCAAAATAAAGCATACCTTAAGCAATATTCATCCGGTGCCAAAATACGGCTGATATTTTGCAGACTCAGCATTAACAATAAATAATGAATACTTTTGGCATTTTTTAAATATTCAACTAATTTTTTTCTAAAAACATACATGACTGTAAATCTTGAAACCTTCACTAAAAAAGGCACGATTGCCACGTGGATTTCCTCCTTTAATTCTCAAACGCAGCAGTGATTGTCTTAAATGTCTAGCCAATATTGTCAGTTTTTTGTAGTAAATACACGCTTCAATGCAGCACTCTGACCAACAGAGCTATTGACAACAGATATATTAACTGCAGACCTGTTTACTCTTTAAATTTCTCCATATTTTTTACGTTTAACTTATGCTATAATTATGAAAATACACAATTACATTTCTTTGGAATATAGCAATTAGTTTTCATTGTGATCTGTCTCAGTTTTTTTGCTTTTTAATCACTTGAAAAAGAGATCAATTCAAACACAGAAGTGATGTTGGATTGCATAAAAGATGTGGTATAAAAGGACAAAGACCATGTTACAAACCATGTTTTAGTAATCTTATTGATTGATTGTATATTGTTTGACGTCTCTCCCAAGAAATTTTCACTCATACGGAGACGCCACCTCTTCCCAGCTGATAACTTCAAATTTTGTCTTATTCTCGGTTCATTGAGCAGGGAGGGATATTTTTGTGCGAGCACCAACTGCGACACAGGACCTGGGTTTACCCGAAGGACTGTTCTCCATGCCTAACAGTGGGATTCGAAACTGTGACATAATTATCAACTCCTTACTTCGCAATCGCTCTAACCACTGTGCTTAGCGAGCGACTTAGTAATCAGAAAGTTGTTCTCAATAAATATATGTAAAACCCATGGAAAATGAAATCTCACTGGCAAATGCCAAATCTCGTGGACAAATCTAGTAAAAAATACTGAGAGACATCGATATGGGTAAACAGGTCTGTAACTGACTGAACTTCACGCACCTGTGAACCCAGTGACATATCCTTGCTGGCACGGTTCGCCAGAGGCCCTCGGTTCGAGTTCTCTTTGAGAGGGGATATGTCAGCAGGTTCACAGGTGCATAAAAATCAGTCAATATATCCGGTCTCAATAGCTAAGTTGGCTAGATCGCTGGCACGATTTGCCAGAGGTCTTGGGTTCAAGTCCCGGTTGAGACTTGACTTTTCACCACCTCTGACATTTGAATAAATATGAAAAATGGAATCAGCCGTCCTTCTGATTGAACAAACATATATTTGGCAGAAGAAGAAAAAATCCACCCAGGTGTAATTTGAATGGGTTGGTCGCGTGCCAGGAAACGAACATTTTTTTTAGGCCTCTGAAATGGGCAAGTAAATGGCAACCTCTGGCTAGTGTTTTATTATTAATGTCACTAGCCATATGGGCTAGTAGTTTTGTTAAGGTCAAAATAAAAAATAGACTGTTTCCTGCTACCCGACCTACCCTATTTTTTTGCACCCGACCCTAAAGTTTTTTTTAGCTTTTGGGGAAAAAATTCAAAATTTTAGGAGTTTCACGTTTCAAAAGTGAAAAAAAAATGTATACTCAAGTTTTATTACATGAAATATTTTTATAAAATATGGACTTACATAGAATTCCACTTGAGTTGTGCATCAAAAGGCATGGAATTTCATTTTAAAAGATGATACCTACCTAGCTATGACATGTATAATTTGGTTTTGTAATACATGTAGTTCATATCCAAAAAAAATACCGTTGGAAAAATAAAATAAAATTAAAAAATAAAATAATTTTCCTACCTACCTACCCTATTTTTTTCTGGCTGGTATCAGGAAACAAGACTTTTATTTTTTTTTTTTGCCTAATGTTTTAAATGAAAATTGTATGAGATAAATAGAAGTTAGAACATCTATTATACCCGGTAATAAATATGTGATTTTATATATGCTTTATCTAATATTTATGGCATACCTGCAGTGAATATTGGCACTTAAATAAAGCAAATCCTTTTCAAACAGTTTTATCTTTGTCCAACACTCCATCCACACCGAAGTACTGGTACATTAAAATTATCCCTCAATTCAATAGTCAGAAATATCTGATGTTTCCCAGGCTTTTTTCATGACTTTGATATTTTACGCGCAAGGAAAATGTCTGAGTTATTGATTAATTAGAATAATGATTAATAAGTGTAACATTTATATAACCTTTTTTTCAGAATAATGAGTGTCATCAGTGAAACATATATTTAAACCTTTTTTCAGAGGCTGGTGGAGGACAAGATAGCGAGGATCCGATCAGACATCTCTAAAAACCAACAAACGATCAAAGAAATTAAAGACTACGTACGCTCCATGAGTCAGGGGGACAAGTCAGTGTTAAACAAACTACAGAGCGTTCTGGACCAACAGGAGTCAGAGGTCAAGCTTGATGACCTTTTGAAAGTCAATGAGGAGAAGGTCAAGGACACAGACAACACAGCCCTGGTGTATCGCCCCAAGGGAGGGGTCAAGCTGAGTGGCGACACTTGTAGTCTGGCCGAGGGTCCGAATCCTAAAAGTGACATACAGGTCAGTATGGAATGCAGTGTTTTCCCTAAGAACTGGCTAACAGCCAAATTGACCGCTTCAGTTGACAAAAATGCTGCTTTAAAATAATAAATTGTTGTGAGGTCCACAGAGATTTTGTTCATAAACCTCAGTCCCTAGCCTGTTACTACTGAACTTTAACCTTTAACTTTGAAATAAAGGGAAAACACTGAAAATGTGATGTGTATACTATATAACTGGTCAGATTCTAGCAATAATTTATTTATGTGAGGGTTAGAAAGATTAAAGTTAATTATGTAGACTGTTAAGTCGCTGTGAAAATTTTGATATATTTATGAAGTATTTCTCGTTACCTGTATATACATGCAGTTTAAAAGTTAATAGATGTTATCTACATTCATCATTATATTTGAACCAAGGGACATAATTCTAACAGTGGTGAACAGGCTTTATACTGTGAACTTTACAAATCAAAAGCTTTAACGAGATTATGTATTTTATCACTACAGATGTTAAGAGTTTACGAGAGCCTGAAGTTTGACAATCCTGACGGGGGCGCATGGAAGTAGGGCTGGAGAGTTACCTACCCTGAGGGAAAGTGGAACGCGGACAATGTATTACACGTGTTTGTGTTACCACACAGCCACAGCGACCCAGGTATGTAATATAGGTAATACCACACAGTCACACCGGCCCAGGTATGTAACATAGGTAATACCACACAGTCACACCGACCCAGGTATGTACTTTACTAGGTAATTAAACTGAGGGAAAGTGGAACGCAGGCAATGTATTACACGTGTTTGTGTTACCACACAGCCACACCGACCCAGGTATGTACTATACTATATAGGTAAAACCACACAGCCACACCAACCCAGGTATTAAGTATCCTAGATTATTTAACATCGGACAGACCTATGTAATTTAAGTAAAAATGTAATTTTAAATTTAAGTTAAGTTGAAGCTTATTTCAACTTATATCATACGATACAAGAAAACATTGATGTTACCATCAATTGTCGCCCGGGAAATATATAAAGTAAACAATGAAAATGAGTTGATCATCAAACAGCTTCGATATGTGTGAAAAGGCATGCGTCTAATTGATGGAGACGATAGTCGCAAATATGTTGAAAACTTGTAGTCGGATAAAAACCAATCAAAAACGATACCATTTTAAACTTGATCAATTCCTCAAGTAAATGTTGACTGCATAAAATATAAATTGAAGTTAGACACACGCATCACCTATATAAATGTATTAATTTTCAATTTTAGAACATAAAACACGTTCGAACTGTGCGAATACGTTTTTATCCGAGAAGTAAAATTCGATGTTCTAAAAAAAGGGACCTGTCGTTTTTTCGATATTAAATGAAAGCAACTTTATATATTACATATGAAAAACGTTTATAATTTTACAGATTCATTTCATGGAAGTAAATATATTATGTATCTCGTAATTTATAAACGGAAAGAACATTGTGATTAACAATCTTTTCAATGTTTAGAAAACCTTTAATTCTAAATAACTACTCCCAACCAAATCCCCATACACCAACACTTAAACTTATATGTATAGAGCAGCCCGGTCCTCCGGGCTGCAATAATATAATTTGGGGCATTTTACACTTTATAAACCGCAAAGCTGTTTAATACACTGTAGACATAATCTGATTGCTGACTCCCGTAATGATATACTTAAACTGTTTTATTATACCGATACAAACATTTGAAAAATTAAGTTATATTCAATACTGTATTTTGTAACAATGTTTAATTCCAACAGGAATATTTAAAAAATAACAACAAAACAGAATACAAACATGAATAGAATTCCATTTTATAAAAAAAAAATCAGTTCATTGTCCGAGTTTTTACTTAGTGAAATGGAAAGTAAAATTATGTAAATCTTGAGCTCGCCATTTCTGTTGTCGTTTGCTACCAGTAAACTGGTTCTTTTTGATTGATATGGGGCCAGTTGACTCGCGATGCATTTCGATAAATAAATGAATATTCATGAGTTTATTTGGAACATTTCTAAGTTTGTCGTAAGTTGAAAGAAAATGCTAAGTGTTCCGAATAGGTGTGTATCAGTTCATCAAAAAACGTATTTTTTTGCAGCGAATCAGTCTGTTTTGCAGGGAATCGGTTTCTTCACGGGGATTTTCAGGAAATTAGCAAAATATATCGATTTACTTATATATAGTGAAAAATCAGTAGAGGTATAAAAATTGATTTAAAAAAAACCATAGGCCATGATTAAAATATTTTTGTCTGATGTACTCTGACACACATTTTTTCAAAGAGGGTACATGTATAGGTAGGTAGCTTTTTTTTTTTGCTTGACAGTATTGATCAAATTGATAATAAAGTGTCATTAAAAAATTGCAGACTCAGAAATTTATTAATGTTTAACAGTTTTAAATACACACTAGATAACTAGACAGATGAAATATTAATTGTTAAAAACATTTAATCTAGAAACATCCAAGAGAAATCATATACCAGTTTTAAAATGAAACAGTCTCTATGTCTATTCAATGAAACTAAATTTTAAAAAAAAGTCAAAAATTCAAGTTGCTGAAAAAATGATAGGGTTGGGGTATTTTGATAGGTCAGTCGGAGTACATCAAACAAAACATTTTATCCTAATTTGCTAGTATTTGTATAGCTTGGTTGACTTGACCTTTGACCTACTTTACAAAGAGTACCACAGACAATTAAACTAACTTAAGACTTTTGAGAGGCAGGTGTTGAAAGATTAACATTTATACATGCTTATGAGCTTATAGTACTGTTCTTTGAAACTGTATGATATTCAGTAACCACACAAACTGATATCTTATTAAATATTATGAAAATAAATCAGGATTGGATCCCACAGAGTTGATCGTGCAATGTGACAATTGCTTTGAAATGCTATTAACACAAATAAAATGATTAATAATTATTTATAATGATTTCAACTCAATTATTAAGTTGTGGGTTGCATACTGTATATGCTAGTAGCAGACCTGATAGTGAAGCATCCAGTTATCTGGCGTCCTGACATCTGAAGGTCCATTGTATATGTATTGAGAATGATATGTATCCCATGGACCACTGGGATAGAAAAAGCTGAAACTTATGTGAAAGCATCCTGGGGTAGAGCAGATTCTAATCATGACCCCTGGGGGTAGGGTGGGGTCGCAATAGGGAACCCAACTTTACATTGAAATACTCAGTATATATTAAGAAAATTCTAAGAAAATTTCCTCTAGGGAATTACTGAGCAAGCAAAGCTGAATCTCATGCGAAATCATTGTAGGGTAGTGTAGATTTTAAATTGTCCAAATTATGCCCCCAGGGGTAGGTTGGGGTCACAAAAGGTATAACAAGAGGTAAATCTTATAAAGAACTGCATGATCAAAGCTATTCAGGTAAGCAATGTGGCCCATTGCCTCTTGTAATATTTTTGTGTGAATTGCTATTGCAATATTAAAGTGATAGTCATCATGATATTTCACAGGATATTTGAGGAAATATTAACCTCAAAATCTGTGTTGAAGCACCTTTAATAATGCATAATCTCACCATTTGAAAGAATAAACAAACATTGATCTCAAAATTTAATAATGACTGAAGCATAGAATATTTGATTTTACTTCTATTACTTACAAAATGATGTTTTTATAGGTTACATAATTCACAAGAGTGCGAAATTATGATGACAATGCAGAGTTGAGATATTGTAACAAAGACATGCCTGCATGAAGAAGACCGTTCACTCAGACATTCTTCTGGAGCACAGCTAGTACCTGGGTAAGTACACGTATTTATATGAATGAAAAAGATTTACTCTTCCTACCTATACTTCAGATTGGAACCTGACAAGCAAATTCAAAGAATTGTGGTCCCCCGCTTTCGGTGTCTTTGTGGGTGAGATGTTATTTTTTATGACATATTGTGTGTAATATGAACATACTATCATATGTCATTTATTTAGAAAGTAACACTGAAGTTGATTTTTTTTAAGGATGAAAACCCTAATCCTGACCGTTAAATAGTTATGGCCAAAGTAAAATGTTTTTTAAAAGTAGGTCAACTCCAAGTTCAAGATCAAAGGGTCAAAGTTGTTGATACCCAATGAAAGGTTTTTTCACAAAAATTACATTTGTGAAATATGAAAGCCCTAGCCCTCACCGTTCAAAAGTTATGGTCAAGGTTAAAGTTTTTTTCATAAGTACGCAAATCTTTAAGGTCAAGGTCAAAAGGTCAAAATTGTTGATATCCAATGAAAGGACTTGCCACAAAGAATACATATGTGAAATATAAAAGTCCTAGTATCTACCGTTCAAAAGTTGTGACCAAAGTTAAAGTTTTTTTTAAAAAGTAGTTAAAACTCCAACGTCAAGGTCAAAGGGTAAAAGTTGTTGGTATCAAATGAAAGGTCTTCTCAAAAGGATTACATATGTGAAGTATGAAAGCCCTAGCCCTCACCGTTCAAAAGTTATGGTCAAGGTCAAAGTTTTTTCATAAGTACGTAAATCTCAAAGGTCAAGGTCAAAAGGTCAAGGTTGTTTGAATCCAATGAAATGTCTTGCAACAAGGAATACATATGTGAAATATAAAAGTTCTAGCATCTACTGTTTAAAAGTTGTGACCAAGGTTAAAGTTTTTTGAAAGTTGTTTAAACTCCAAGGTCAAGGTCAAAGGGTAAAAGTTATTCGTATCCAATGAAAGGTCTTCTCACAAGGATTACATTTGTGAAGAATGAATGCCTTAGTCCTCACCGTTCAAAAAATATGGTCAAGGTTAAAGTTTTTTCATAAGTACGTAAATCTCCAAGGTCAAGGTCAAAAGGCCAAGGTTGTTGTTATCCAATGAAAGGTCTTGCTACATACAATACATATGTGAAATATAAAAGTCCTAGTACCTACTACTCAAAAGTTAAGGCCAAAGTAAAATGTTGGAATTTTTGTGTAAAAGTGGGTCAAACTCCAAGGTCAAGATCAAAAGGTCAAATTTTGTGGTACCCAAAGAAAGGTCTTGTCACAAGGAATACACATGTGAAATATGAAAGTCAGAGCTCCGCTAAATCAAAAGTTATGGGCAAGGTTAAAGTTTTTGTGACGGACAGACTGACAGACTGACGGACAGACGGACAGACAGACAGACGAATGAGATTTAATGTCCCCTCGCTTTCGCGAAAGCGGGGGACAAAAATGAGAATTAACCAAGTACATATTATGTATTGTGAATAAGTAAACAATTCATGTTAATATGATGAGCATGATCTGAATTTTTAATGTATCTTTAAATTTCACTTTGCACAAATTTAAAAGTATTTTTTATTCAATGAGTCTTACGACAAATTAAAATAATTTGACATCAATTTTTTCAGGCACAAATTAAAGTATTGACAAAAACAAAGATTACCTGGTAGTCTTGCCATGGAGTGATCATTGGATGATCTAGACGACACCATTGTCCTCAGAAATTTCAGGATAGAGACTTGATCCCTATCTTCATTCATAGATGACTGATGTCGACATTTCCTCACTTCTGTTTCATGTATTTTATACAACATGGACTCAACACTCCAGCATCAGTGGGCGTTTGACTTTAATAAATATTTATTCCTCTGAAATTCCTCTTATATCCTTAAATATATAGGACAAACAAATCATTTATCTTGTAAAATATTTTTTTAATTTTTCTTAATAAAACAATGAAAACAGTTCAAACAAACTGGTTTATCCTATAATTTAAAACTGTTTTATGTTTGAAGCAATTTATAATTTTAAAAGACTTATTAAAAATCTGTAAAAAGTAATTGGATCAGACAGGAAAGATAACTCTTAAATTTATAATTTAATTCAGTCTCAAAATGAAGTTTTCAAATTCAATCTTTTTGTGCGACAATTTTCATTTTATTTAATAATGTTTATAACTTCTCAATGTCCTTTAAGGTCGTTTGAAGTTCTCAGAAAGTCTAATAAAAAGTTGCAATATTTAGTTTTAACTTATAAAGAAAAACTTGGATTAATAACAAAGTCAATGGGACCTATGAAAATTGTAGGCTGTAACCATAATTTGTTTTATCCTTTTAAGGCATTCATTACATTTACATAGCTGGGGATCCAAGATAACTTCGCTATATCCATGAAATCGCAATATCCGTGTTCATACTAAACAAGTTTTACTGTTACTGTAAAAGTATTTCAATATTACTTTGACTATTTTATACAGTTATAATGAAAAAGTTCCAAAGTATTTTACAATTTTAAAAACAGTTTTCCCAAAATTCTAGCACAAATAAATAATTTTTAAAGATTCTAGTCATTTTTTTTCTGTATTAAGGTAGGACAAAACACCCGTGGATTCTATTTTAACCCATTTCTTAAAAAGTAACGGAGGAAAGAAGAATAATATTACTGTATTGACAACAGTGAATGATCCCTGTTAGAAAAATATTAAGTTTTTGCGTGTTTGCGTCATATTTTGTGAAAAAATCACAGAATCCTATATATTGGTCACTTGGGGCTTACATTTTGGAATGTTTTGGAATGTTTTTATGCTTACTAAGTGTAATAAACAAGCATGTGACAGTCTCTTATAAAACGCAATGTAACTATTGTTCCATACATAGTAGAGGAATGATATTTGGACACGTATATAAGGAGTCTCCATTCTTTATGTACTACTAAGGTCAAGGTCATATCAAGAGGTCAAAGGTCAAATATTGTGACGTCATCTACTGAATCTTTTAGTTTTTTTGCCATTGAAATATTTTTGAAAAAATATCTGAAACCATCGGTTCAATTTTCATACATTTTATTCTAGGACCCATTAGAATCATTCTCTCGATTTTTGTAAATATTGAATCATACATTTTCTCTTGAGAAAACTTAAACTGTCGGATATTAACATGTGAATTTTTTCTTTCGACGCTACGTATGTTCTATTTTTACTAAATATTTTACTCATATTTCCCAGTATCAAGTTGACTTGCTGATTAAAAGCAATAAAAATCTTTATTAAAAGTATTACACAAATTTGCAATAGATCAATTGATAAGTCTAAAAAAAAAAGGCTCATTCTCAAGTATAATGTCTGATTTCAAAATCTTCTTACAGGGGTCTGATAGGCCATATTTCAGACTATGTGGGCAAAAAATGTGCGGTTGGATTTCTTTCATATCATACATAAAGAGAGATTTTGTATCCTAGAACAAAATATTAAAGTTTCAGGAAAATTTGGCCTATCTATTGTCTTCTACCTTAAATCTGTCTTTATTTCTTAAATATAAATTTTATTCTTAATTCACTCAAATTAAACAGAAATGATTTGAAATTAGAGGGCGGGTCGAGACCGTCCCTTGACAACGAACTGAGACAGAAATATATCAGAGATATATCAGCCCTCAGGGCGAGACAGCCCTACTTCCCATATACAGCCTCGCCTAGTCCAAACAGGGCTGATACACTACTAGGTATATGAAATCGGCGAATATACAAGTTTTGTGTATTAGGGAATTGTCACTGAAAATAAATAAACATACTTTGAAAATTTTCAAATACTTAAGGAAAAAATTTTGCTTGGACTGAAAACCAAAGTTGAGACATCTGCATTATTTCATACCTTATAAAATATATATCTGCATGTACTTATGGCTTAATATATGTAATCTACACAGACATGTTTGTGCTTTTCCATCTTGTGTCTTCACCAGGTAGCTATTCACTATCCTACAATAAAAGTTTTGTTCTGAAAAATTATAAAATGCATTCCCACGACTGTTAAATTGTTGTAGGAAAAAAAATATATTAAAAAAATTCATGTAACCAGGGTTATGTATTATTATCAATGCTATATACTTGCGCTGCGTATATGTGAGAATGTGGTATGAAAGACTGTGAATGAGGTTGTTGTTATTTTTAGACACTAGACGGACAGTCACATGACTTTATCCTATTCACTGAATTCCCGCTTGCACGAACTAACATCGGGCACTCTGAGCCTAGCCATTGAATTGGTCAGATGTCTACTCTATAATCATTATACAGATAGTAATATTTGTGATTCTTGTTTGTGTCCCGGTAAGATTCTTTCCTAAAGTAAAATCTATTATGTTTTAATTATCTGTCCAAATGTCTGTCCATGTGTCGTCTCTATGTTGTGTGTAATTGTAATATTTCAGGTTTTTGAGGTTTATTTCAACGTAAATAAATTATTGAACCAATACCAGATGTTTTCATTTCTGATGTACTACCACTGGCTACAAATGGCGCCCACGCAATTTTAATAAACCGGGACATCACACCACAGCTTTATTTCCTTGGAATCTCAATCCCCGGGGGACGGACTTATTGAGACGAGGACCGTGGCTGAGACGAGCCGGAGCGGTGACTTATACTTTCACGCCAGCATCTACCATGGAAACCCAAACGAAGAGGTGATTCTGTGTGTTTGTGTGCCCGTGCGTTTATATTCCGTTACTTCCAAGGAACGAAAGAGTGAAAAAGTGTGTCAACTTTACGACGAATTCAGTGTTTCACGAATGGCGGGAATACGCACGGATCCATAGACGCGGCGAACCACGTGACCTGCATGAACCCACGTTGATCCTCGAGGAAACTCGAAACTAAGCAACGAGGCCTCAGGTACTGTGTAATTCAGTGTTATTTATTTGTTCTGATGATGTGAATACACGTAGTATTTGTGTTGTATTTGTGTCTGTATTTGTGCTGTAAAAGATTGAGTTTGTTCTGTATTTTTGTCATTGTCTCGGCATAGGGAATTCCCGAGTTTATTTTTAGATCTAAATTTAGAATAAGCTTCCGGAAATTGTATAAACAGCTGATCGATCAATTTTGTTTTTCGATTTGTTTATTTGCATTTCTGTTAAACATTTGAACTTTATTTTTTTTTCTTTGTGTGGCAGAGTGGTTTAAATAAATAAATAAATAATTAATTAATAAAGAATATTTATTTATCTCAAAGTGTTTTACAGTAATCATTATCATCATTGCACTTTTCACTTTGCATGTTACTAATTCTGACTGGCTGACCTTGTCGACCTTTGACATTACAAGTGACGTAGTTTTATTGGCCAAGGGTTTTGGCGGTAAGTTTCTATTGTTCGATGTGTTGTGCGGGGGCACTTCCTTCTCGCACGGACAGCCAACGATACCGGCTGTAAGACGAGTCCGTCTCGACCATTACAAGATATACATTTTGGTTTTACCATATTACTACATTGAGAATTTGTATACAGATCACATACAGAAGTTATCTATTTTTCTACTTTTATCTTTCTATCTTTACGTAACATAATTTCTTTGATTGAAAGAGAGAACGAGTGAAGTTTTGAAATAAAGTTTATTGTCTCTTGTAAATTATTATTATCAGTAATCATATTGATTATAAGCAACACTAGATATAGATATTGTAAATTGTACAGTTTTATCATTTTTATGATCAGCTATGATATTGTTTTGAGACTACGGCTGAACCCATGATTGTTGTTTTTATATAGGTTCAGTATAGATGTAATATTCGAGCCAGCATTTTTGTTAGTGCTCAGCCTGATTCCATAAATTGGTACGCTATAGGAATTATTACTTGTTTTTATATTTTTAGTATATTCTGATAAATAATTCAACTTACGGAAATTTCTATCTAAACACGATTTTGTTAATTCTGTAATTTGTAAGAGTTATTTCCTTTTTTTACGCATTCATGAATTTGGAACATTTATAATCTGTTAAATCTATTTTTATTAAAATCCGTGTCGATGTATGAGGACTGCATTGAACTGAATATATTGTTTGATGTCATTTACTTATAGTATTTTATTTCTTATAGGGCCGATATTTTCACTTAATTGATTGTTCATATGTGGAACGAGATCCATGGCAATAAAGAATCCATGCAACCCTATAACTGTGTTATTACATCATATATGACACGGTCACAAATGGCGCCCAACGGTCTTGGATCTACCACACATTGACTGATTGAGACGTAGACGATTCAGCTACTCAGCCGAGTCCACGTGCAGTGCGGGATTACCCTCTGGAACGCTTCCGTGACGTACTCGGACTGACGGGTCAGATGCACCCCAGGAGCTTGCGCAATGAGACTCTTCACTTTTGGACAGTGCATTTTGTGACGCTGTATAAACTTGTGTTAGTTGTGTGATTATTATTCTTTTGGAAGAGAGTATTGTATACAGTGCTCGACACGGTAAGGTACAGATTATTGATTTTTCTGTTACTATTTTTGAACACTGGCGTTTCGCTAGAGTAGTCATAGAATCAGCTGATCGACGAATTGTTTACCTGGTCATTTTGATTTATAGCATGTGTTAAATTTCATTGCATTTTTGGTAAGAAAGAAGTGAGCAGGTGTGATTCCTTGAATTATTATTAATTACTAGTCTATCCATCTATCTGTTTCACACATTACATGTACATATTACGCCAAATTTGCATGGGCATGGTATAGTCCGTCGTTTATAAAACGGATTCGACCCGGCAGGTGTCTGTCGTCGGTAGTTGATTGACAAGTTAGACTGTTGACTTAGGTATTTATAGATTGTATATTTGTGAAGCCAGTCAAAGCTTTTCTTCTTTCTTGCATGTTTTAAATTTAGTCATATTCTTACTTAACTTTGCACAAATTTCATTAGCCATTTCATAGTCGTTCATCACTGTTCATATCATTGTCATTTCATTGTCATTACCCGTCATTGCCGAAATTTCTGTTCTATAAATAGTCACTTGAAATTGTTACGGTCAAGGTCGCGATCGTTCTCAGGTAAAATCATACTAGGCCTATCGCGGTCGGAGATTTTGACAGATCCGCGCGTATTTTGCTGTTTTGGTTGCAGTGCTGAAGGTTTTTAAGTTAGTTAAGTAGCATATAGTCTTACATTCATTTGATTTAAATCATTTTTTTCAGGATTATTAAAGATACCTTAGCTAGTATTAGTCAAGAGTTAGTTATTTAGATTTAATTTGAAAATAGTAGATGCCCTTTTGCGTTTTTATAGCCGAAATGTAGATTACCTCCCTTTAGTGTATTGAATTAGTCAGAGAGTTATCTTTCTTTGAATACATATTTTTTTTGTTTGGTGCACTTACTGAGTTGTTGAATTTGAATTTTTTTTTCCCAATATTTTTTTTGTAAATTAATTAATTTTTTTTTTTACTGAGGGATTAATGTAATTCATATTTTTGACACAGTAGATTAGATTAGATTACTCAGTAAGATAGAGTAGTATTTTTATTTTTTTTTTTAAAGAATTTGTAAACAAGTACACTATTTTCTGGTAATTCTAGTCTTATTTTTTTTCTAAATTATTTTTTTTTTTGGAGAATTTTTTTTTTCTTTTTCAAAAGTTAATTCATCAATTTAGACTTATTTTTTTTCTCTTGTTAAGTTAATTTTTTCTCTCTCTCTCATTGGGTTTGATTGTCAATTTCTGTTTTGATTTCATCATGTTGTCATTTTCATTTTTGTGCATTGTCCATTAATTTTTTTTTAAATGACAAATTGAATTTTAATTAGTCTCATTCCTAGTTTCCTGTAGTTACTTGCAGTATTAGAAATTAGTTAAGACAATTCCACAATCATGTCGGATCTACCAGAAGGGTATACTAAGGAAGAGTTAAAGGTCATCGGAGAAGGATTTAAGGAAATTGGAGTGAAACCAGATGCAAAGTCTACAGAAACTTTCCAAAAATGGCTGTTAGAATTTGCGAAAGGAGCAAAGCCAAAGACGGAAGGAGCTACTGCGATGCTACAAGCCAGTGACAAGTCATTCAATCCATATCAACCACCTAGACTTCCATCTTTCTCAGGTGATAAGAAAGGAGATGCTACATTTGATTTATGGAAATATGAGGTTGAATGCTTGAAAAAAGAGAATTACACAGACTCCGTAATAGCACACTCAATACGCAGGTCCGTGAAAGGAGAAGCTGCCCGTGTTATTATGAGACTTGGTTCAGACGCTTCAGTATCAGACATCTTATACAAACTGGAGAGCATTTTTGGAACCATAGATACAAAAGCAAGTGTACTGGCACAATTCTTCAGTTCTAAGCAAAGAGAGGATGAGGATGTTGCAAGCTGGGGATGCAGGCTAGAAGATCTCATGAATAAAGCTGTGCACATGAAACAAGTCAAACCATCTGAGGTTAATGACATGCTGAGGAATATGTTCTACGAAGGACTTAGATCCCCATTACAAGATACAACAGGACATATATTTGAGGCAACTCAAAACTTTGACGAGCTTCTTAGAGCTGTAAGGAGGAAAGAGGAACAAATAAACAAGAGGAAAACTCCAGCTACAGGACAAATTAAACAGGTTAAAACTACAGAGGCCCAAGCCAACTTAGAGGAATTAAAGGCAATGGTCCAGAAACTTACACAGGATGTGACTCAGATAAAACTGGATATGCAAGGAGACCAAAGCTCAAGCATACAAAGTATACAACCGCAGCAGTCATACAACATAGGAAGAATAAACAGAGGATATGGCACAAGACAGAGCCATAGGGGACGTGGAAAATACACAACTTACCAAGGAGATTTCAATAGCAACTCACAAGTTAGCCAGCCAAAAGCTCATTATGGAAATGTGCCTACTTGCTTTAAATGTGGCCAGGAAGGACATGTAGCAATAGGGTGTAGAATGAGGCTGGACTACACAAAGAGAGGAACTTTAAACTTGAGGAGACCTATGCCAAGGCGCGGGCATTAGGTCAACATATACACCAGCAGCGTCAAAGCAACAATGAAGGATACGTGGGAGAATCATGTGAAGTAAACTTGGTCATAGAAGGGATACACACTAGAGCTCTTCTAGATACAGGTTCCATGGTATCAACTATTTCTTTGTCATTCTATAAGGAGCATTTCCCACACAAAGATATAAAGGATCTCGATAGGATTCTAACTCTCCATGGAGCAGACGGACACGAACTACCATATGAGGGATTTATAGAAGCCAGTATAGCAGCTCCAGGCTTACACAGCAAAGAAAAATTTCCCTGTATTTTTCTAGTCGTTCCAAACACGGACTATCACGACACAGCAGCACTGCTCCTAGGAACAAACATCTTAAGGGTACTACTAGATAACACCAAGTCAAATCATGGAGTAAGATACCTTCAGGAAGCTAAGCTGCACACACCCTGGTATTTAGCATTCCGCACATTGACACTCAGGGATAAGGATCTGGCAAGAAATAATAACAAATTAGGAGTCATCAAATCAGCAGAATCTACTAGAACAATCATACCACCCAATAGCAGAACAACAATTCAAGGATATGTAGATAAACAACTATTGTACCAAGACTCTTGTGCTATGCTACAACCAACTACAAGATCAGCAATACCTGAGGATTTGGACATAGTACCTACAGTTGTCACCTACAAATATGGACAGCAAACAACTATACCGGTTCATATCTGTAATATCACCACCAGAACAGTAACAGTATCACCTCGTTCCATCCTATGTGAGTTACAAGCTGTCAACATAGAGGAAATGCCAAATAAAGTTAACACGTTGGATCCAAAATTAGACAACATCAACATCGATACAGGAAATCTTACAGAGGACGAATACCAGAATGTAAGGAAACTACTTCATCGGAACCAAGATCTTTTCTCATGGAGTGACACAGACATAGGGCATGTTACCACAGTGGAGCATAGCATTGACCTATTGGATGACACACCTTTTAAACAGAGACCGAGACGTATTCCTCCATCTATGTACCAAGAGGTCAGGGATCACTTACAACAATTATTAGATGCTGACATCATAAGGAAATCCAAGTCACCCTTCTCGAGCAATGTCGTTCTGTGCAGGAAGAAAAACAACGAGCTTCGGATGTGTGTTGACTATAGGCAACTCAACAACAGAACAAGGAAGGATGCCTACGCATTACCTATCATAGAAGAAATCTTGGAGAATTTGAGTGGGAATGGGTATTTTACAGTCCTAGATGCAAAGTCAGGCTATCATCAGGTGAACATCAAAGAGGAACACAAGGAGCGTACCGCATTTACTGTCGGACCCCTTGGATTCTATGAATATAATAGGATGCCCTTCGGATTGTCGAATAGTCCTGCGACATATCAGAGACTTATGGAAGAATGTCTTGGTGACCTACACCTTAAGATATGTTTCATCTTCCTGGACGACATCATAATTTTCTCCAAGACTTACAAGGAACATATGGAAAGACTACAACTGGTATTTGACAGGTTAAGAGCAACAGGACTGAAGTTATCCCCGAAGAAATGCAACTTTCTGATGGAACGGGTGAAATATGTTGGACACATTGTCTCCAGAAATGGTATAGAGACAGATCCTGAGAAAACAGAGAGAGTTAGAACTTGGCCAACACCCAAATCACCAGAGGAAGTAAGAAAATTCCTGGGATTCATCGGGTATTACAGGCGATTCATACAGAACTTCAGCAGAATAGCAAAACCATTGACCATCCTGATGCCAACACCCAAAGACAAGAAGAAAGGAAAACAGAGAGCCAAACAGAAATGGATATGGGGTGAAGAACAAGACCAAGCATTTACCAAACTTAAACAACTGTTAGCAGAACCACCTATATTAGGATTTCCAGATTACTCAATTCCATTCGAGTTACACACAGATGCCAGTATTCAAGGACTTGGAGCTATTTTATATCAGACACAAGAAGGGAAAAAGAGAGTCATCAGTTACGCAAGCAGGGGATTAACCAGATCAGAGAGAAATTATCCTGCCCATAAGATGGAATTTCTAGCCCTTAAGTGGGCAGTAACTGAGAAGTTCAAGGATTATCTCTACGGAAACTCATTCAACGTGTATACAGACAATAATCCTCTTATATATGTCTTAACGACTGCAAAATTGGACGCCACCGGACATAGATGGTTAGCGGAGTTGACCAACTATAATTTTAACATCATTTACAGACCTGGTAGGAATAACAAGGATGCGGATGGATTAAGCAGAGTTCCAGAGGATGTACAGACAGATAAGGAATCAATCAAAGCCATCTCAAATTCAACATACACACAAGGATTAGTAGAGAGTATAGCTATAGATACCAATGTTTTTCAACAAACCATCAGTGAGTCGGATATATCAGACACCACCAAAATTGACTGGAAACAAAGACAGGATGCAGATGAGTTACTGAGGAAATGGAAATACTTCGTGAAAAGTGGAAAGAAACCAAAACAACACCAAATAACATCTAATGAGGAATCAAATGCTTTGAGGAGAAATTTTAAGAACTTGTTTATAGAAGATGGTGTATTATACAGAAAAACCAGAACCTCAGGAGAAGAAAGAAATCAGCTAGTTTTACCAAGGTGTTACATCAGCAGTGTTTTAGACTATCTACACAACAAATTTGGCCATCCAGGAC
The DNA here is from genome assembly GCA_003671525.1 of Saccostrea glomerata. Taxonomy (NCBI): domain Eukaryota; kingdom Metazoa; phylum Mollusca; class Bivalvia; order Ostreida; family Ostreidae; genus Saccostrea; species Saccostrea glomerata. The sequence continues at coordinate 824,862 of PRKT01000227.1, read as the reverse complement.
GGGAAAGGACACTATCCCTGATTAGAGACAGATTTTATTGGAATGGAATGTTTAAGGACACAGAGAACTTGATTAAAAATTGCCAAAGATGTGTGTGAAGGAAGACACCAACAAACCAATGTGCACCTTTGACAGGCATAGAAACAACATATCCTTTAGAACTAGTCTGTATGGACTTCTTAACGCTAGAACATTCAAAAGGAGGTTTCCAGCATATTTTGGTGATCACTGACCACTTATTAGATTCGCGCAAGCCATACCAACCAATAAAGGAACTGTGTAACATCACCGGCATGAAGAAATCCAGAACTACTCCGTATCATGCAATGGGAAACGGGATGACTGAACGCTTTAATAGGACATTGCTGGACATGCTAGGAACATTAGAGCCACAACAGAAATCTAATTGGAAGTCTCATGTTGCACCGTTAGTCCATGCATACAATTGCACACGCCATGAGAGTACCAATCAGTCACCTTATTACCTCATGTTTGGACGGGAACCACGGCTTCCAGTTGACTTGGCCTTTGGTATTAACAACCAGCAACAGAAAACATTGTCCAAATACATAGAAGACCTTCGCCAGAAAATGAAGAAAGCTTATGAAATTGCAACGTCATCAGCAACAGCAGCCCGTACTAAACAGAAAGAAGCATATGATATGAAGACAAGGGGAAACAACATCAAAGAAGGAGATAGGGTCTTAGTGAAGATTGTCAGTTTTGATGGCAAACACAAAATAGCAGACAGATGGGAGGAGGACATCTACATAGTACTGAAGCAACCAAATCCCACAATACCAGTGTATGTTGTTAGGAAAGAGAGTGGTGAGGGAAGGAAGAGAACATTGCATAGGAACCTTCTACTTCCCATTGGTCACCTGGATAGTTTTAGAGAATCCAGAAAGACAAATCCAGATAAAGCAGTAGCTGAATCTACAAAGCATAGAACTAAGAGGAATCATCAACCAGAACCAGTAGAAGAGACCACTAGTGATAGTGAATCTGAAGAGGAGTCAGACAATGAGGTACCGGTACCAAGCTTTAGTCAGAACATCCCACATGATGTTAATGACGAAGAAGAAGAAAGTCAGGTAGGGATGGAAGTTGAGGACGCTCAACAAGCTGAAGATTCAGATGAAGTGGAAACTGAACAACAGCAACCTACAACTGACCAGTTGGGAGAGATGTCGCAGAGTGACAACAGTCAAGTATCAGATGCTGCAGAGATTGCACCTGAAGACACACTAGTGGAGGAGGATGAAGAAGAGCAGCAAGTCAGGAGAAGTACTCGACAGAAGACACAGCCATCCTGGATGAGGAGTGGTGAATTTGTACAATCTGTCCAAAGAGGTAAAAGTACTGAAGATCCTTGGAACGCAAAGGAGAAGATACAGTACTTACAAAGTATCCTGATCACTGGTTCCTGTAAAGGGTTTGAGAACAAAATCATTGATACGATGATTGATCTTATGAAGCAATAATGTTCATTTCATGATTTTGTTTTCAGCTTTTCAGAGAATTTTAATCTGTATATATTTCAGTTTTAAGGATGTTTTCTCACACATTGCTCCTGAGCATTGCATGTGTGAAATTTGCAGAATGGTGAGTATTATTGTGTATATATATGTCAGAATATGAAATGTTTATAACTTTACATTTCTTGATTTTGTACATCTTTCCTTTGATTAATGACGGGGACGTCATTCTCCAAACGGGGGAGTATATGGCAGAGTGGTTTAAATAAATAAATAAATAATTAATTAATAAAGAATATTTATTTATCTCAAAGTGTTTTACAGTAATCATTATCATCATTGTACTTTTCACTTTGCATGTTACTAATTCTGACTGGCTGACCTTGTCGACCTTTGACATTACAAGTGACGTAGTTTTATTGGCCAAGGGTTTTGGCGGTAAGTTTCTATTGTTCGATGTGTTGTGCGGGGGCACTTCCTTCTCGCACGGACAGCCAACGATACCGGCTGTAAGACGAGTCCGTCTCGACCATTACAAGATATACAGTTTGGTTTTACCATATTACTACATTGAGAATTTGTATACAGATCACATACAGTAAGTTATCTATTTTTTCTACTTTTATCTTTCTATCTTTACGTAACATAATTTCTTTGATTGAAAGAGAGAACGAGTGAAGTTTTGAAATAAAGTTTATTGTCTCTTCTAAATTATTATTATCAGTAATCATATTGATTATAAGCAACATTAGATATAGATGTTGTAAATTGTACAGTTTTATTATTTTTATGATCAGCTATGATATTGTTTTGAGACTACGGCTGAACCCATGATTGTTGTTTTTATATAGGTTCAGTATAGATGTAATATTCGAGCCAGCATTTTGTTAGTGCTCAGCCTGATCCCATAAATTGGTACGCTATAGGAATTATTACTTGTTTTTATATTTTTAGTATATTCTGATAAATTATTCAACTTACGGAAATTTCTATCTAAACACTATTTTGTTAATTCTGTAATTTATAAGAGTTATTTCCTTTTTTTACGCATTCATGAATTTGGAACATTTATAATCTGTTAAATCTATTTTTATTAAAATCCGTGTCGATGTATGAGGACTGCATTGAACTGAATATATTGTTTGATGTCATTTACTTATAGTATTTTATTTCTTATAGGGCCGATATTTTCACTTAATTGATTGTTCATATGTGGAACGAAATCCATGGCAATAAAGAATCCATGCAACCCTATAACTGTGTTATTTCATCATATATGACACGGTCACATTTGCTGTTTATAAAAGTATTTTTTTTAAATTCAGGACTGCTATTTATTTACTTGTAATTTGTTTATTTTTGCTTTGATTTTTTTCCTTAAAAGTTGTAGAGTTTATTATTTCTATTTTGGAATTGAATTTTATTTGTATACTTTTGGAAATTGATTATACCAGGAATTAGTTGAAAAAATCTTTGTATTAGAAATTAGGTCATCATTTCTTTGCACTTCCCTTGCATGCAACTAACCTTTGCACTGACATGACAACCTTGACCTTTAGTGACAGATGATGTGCATGAAAGTTACTTTGTCTGAGTGTTTGTATGTGCTTGCCAATACTATTTTTCATGAGATTTACATATTGCATATCTGCGCTGCGTTTTTATGAATTGATATAACAGGCTATTACAGGTTACTTGTACTTTATCAAGTTTATTACTTGTAAGTGATACATTTGAGTGACCATTAGTTGAAGATTTTAGTGTTATTGAAAGTTTGTTTGACTTGTGTACAAAGTTGAAGCGTCTGAAATGGCAGATAAGGTTGAAGAGTCTAAAAAGGCTGATAAGGTGTCTGAAAAACTCAAGAAGTTACTTGATAAGGCTAAAGATGAGGGTGGTTCATTGCATAAGGAAAGTAAGTTGGACTTTGCAGGTTTTTCAGAGGTGGAGGTTCCAAAAACAGTTACTCCTGTTGTAAGTAAAGATCAAAAGCCATTAATGTTCCCAAATGCTAAAACTTCTGAACCATATCAATTCCCATCCCCCCCCCCCAGTGTACCAGCTGATATTGGTAAAGGTGAGGTTAAATTTAAGAGTTTCAGTGGTTTACCCCCTCAAAGTAAGTCAAGAAGGGAACACATCCCATTTTTATGGGGTAACACATTCTCAAATCCCCAGAATTCCCCAGTTTTCTGGAGATGAGCCCCCACAAAAGGGTGATGTCACATATAGAGAATGACGATATGAGGTTCAGTGTCTAATGAATGATCCTGAAATAAAAGAGACAGTAATTATTCAGAGTATCAGAAGATCTCTGCGGGGTACAGCTAAAACCATGCTTATTCCTCTCGGTGAAAAAGCTAGTGTGCAAGAAATACTTGACAAACTTAATATTTCATTTGGTGAAGTGTCAAATAATGCTATGATCATGCAAGAGTTCTTTAATGCATATCAATTTTAGGGAGAGTGTGCAACATCTTTTGGGTGTAGATTAGAGAGCATGTTACAGAATGCAAATGACAATGGTTATTTGAACAAATCATCAAAGAATGATTTACTCCGTCATAAATTCTGGACTTCGTTGAGTTCTGATCGGTTAAAATCACAAACGCTTCATAAGTACGATACGCTTAAGAACTATGATCAGCTTTTACTTGAAATTAGAAGGGTTGAGAAAGAAATTATGATCAACAAAAAGAGTTCAGAAAAGGTGAATCAAGGTGTTGATAAAAACCCAGGTTACATCAACATCGTATAGCAGTAGAAAGTGAAGCTGAGGAAAGAATCAACAAGAGAATTCAGAATTTACAGACAGAGTTAGAGGGTAAGATTGAGGATAAGTCTAGTCAGATTTTGAGGAGACTTGATGCACCTAAAGTGGACTCTACACAAGACTATAGTAGAGGGAGAGGTAGCTTCAGAGGAAGTACTAACTCAGGAAGAGGTGAGTATTTTAGGGAGAATTCTCACAGTAGTATCTCCTACAGAGGAAGTCAGAGAAACCAAAGAGGTCAGTATAGACGACATGGTAAGCACAAGGGACAGTATCATAGTTCAGGGGCAGAGAAGCAGGACCCAAACTTTTAGTGGTGTCTAGTAGTGGCCGAGGAGAGACCAGTGTACTAAGAGGTAAAGGCCAACAAAATAAATTTGACATGATTGGTGATTCAAATTGTGAGGTTGAATGCTTTATTAGATAGTGGGTCTATGATAACTACATTGTCTAAAAAAGAGTACAACAATCTTCAAAACAAACCAGAGTTCAAAGAGTTGTCTACCCTTGGCCTGCAAGTTTCTGTAGCGGATGGTTCAGTTCTGCGGTACAAAGGTAGCATTGAGTGTACAATCAAGTTACTCGATATTGAACTATTTGTTCCAATCGTGATAGTACCTGATAAAGAGTTTAACAGACTCTGTCATGTATTGTTGGAACAAATGTTTTGAGAATATGTATAGGGATTATTACTCGCATGTGGCTTGTCAGTTACCTGATGCGTGGCGAGTCAGTTACCTGATGCGTGGCGATTGGCTATTGACAGTACACAATGCAAGTCATTTTGTGTCGAGACAACAACCAAGAAAAACATTACTATAGAAGCATATCAGTCGCTTGTTGTCAATGGGATAGCAAGATGTATAGACAGAAATACTTCTACTTTAGTAACTGAGAATTCATAAGGCAAAACTTTAGGAAAGTCTGTCATACATAGAAGCTAGCTGAAGAAGTCGGATGATGCTACATGTATAGACATTTTTAAACATTGCAGTACGACTAACCTAGCTAATTATTAGTTATAACTAACCTTCAAAACTTTTTTTTCCCAACGTTCTTGATAGACGAATTTTTATCTGAAATCTTCAACTCTATTGTATGAAAAATTATAGAGGGGTCTGGTCCTTATATATTGGGAATGAGTGGGAAATCAATACACTATTTGAATGCTGTAAAACTTAATTGTGCAGTGTGTTTCTAATAACTGTGCTATTACTGATTTTTTTTTTCATTTAGTGGTCTCGGCTAACGAGAGTTTAAAAATATGAAGTGATCATTAAAGAATGCCTTTCCGTTGACATTGCATGGCATTGCACTCGCTGTGGCCTTCAATTCGACATTTAAATATATCTACGACGTATAGTCAATAAACAATGATCATTTCCATTCCTACGTCCATACGAAATGTCCTGGAGAACTTGAGATAAAAGATTCCACAAAGACAGATCATCATATCTGTTTCATACATGGATATTTTACTTGATTGATTGATTGATTCTATGTTGTTTAACGTCTTTCTCGAGAATTTTTCACTCATATGGAGACGCAACCACTTGCCGATGGTGGGCTACAAATTTTGTCCTATGCTCGGCACTCAGGGCCTTTGAGCAGTGTGGGATCTTTTTCGTGCCAGCACTTACTGCGACATGGGACCTCGGTTTATACAGTCTCATCCGAAGGACCTGTCTCCACGTCCCACAGTGGGATTCGAACCCACGACGTAAGGATTGACTCCTTACTTCGCGACTCTAGAGCAGACGCTCTAACCACTGCGCTACGCAGGCGAGGATATTTTACTTGAAGAATGCGTAATGGTAATATATCAACGAAGATATATGATAAACGTGATGACTTTAATTTTTCTATCGTCAACTTCCCTTACTTATGCAGCAATATACCTTCATCAACTGAATATGGAGTGTATATATATCTCAGTTGATTCGATACGCAAGAGCATGCTCTACGTATGGACAATTTCTTAAGCGAGGTAGATTATTGACCAGCAAGTTGATGAAACAAGAATATCAGGCGTCTCGTTGAAAGTCATCATTTCGCAAGTTCTATTTTCGATACAATGACCTTGTCAGCAAGTAAAATTTATCATTGAGTCAAATGCTGACTTACGTTTTTCATACTTATTGTTAATCTATTACATGTATTTATACACTGAATTGACGACGGATTTTCCTGTTATTTCCTGATCATGACAAGGAGTACACGGAGGGTGTTACTGGTTGACATGGGATGTTCACTCCTCTGTTGCACTTGTTTTTCGTATAATGTAGTGCAAAACAAGTTGCTGTCCTTTAAAAAAAGGACTACAATACGTGGACCATATACATGTTTTATTTTAACCGAAATTCAATCAAAGAAAATTTGTTAAGTTTATTGGATATTAATGTAGGTTCGTTTGCATTTTCTACAGTGATCTCTCTACATTGACCGATAGTACTTTCATAGCAAAATTGTTAAATTTTATCTACGATTGGCATATAGTTTTGTTATTTTCAAATCCAGGCTATTTTGATACATATATAACCCATAAAAGCTGGTAATTAACATATACCTGAACTGAATTGAACTGAACTGATATTTTTTCAGTTTCAAAATTCAGTGCAGGTCTGTAGTACACATATTTTTTTTTCTGGAGCCCCCCCCTCCCCCCTTTCTCCCCCACATGGAATACCGTTGCTATAAAAGCTTGTGTCAAGGTGTATTTGAATCCATATACATGTATATCAATTTTTATTGCGAGCCTTAATAATGCCGGTGAAGACTTGTTTTATCTTTTAAAAACCTACAACTAGTATGTATGAAGTTTTTAATTCAAGTTGTAAAGTTATCTATAGATAACTTAACTTGAATTAAAAACTTAAGGTATTTATTGTACAAATGGATAAAAAATTATGCCTGGAAACCCTAAGATTTAATGTTCTAAAATCAAAGTATGGGTCATGACAAATTAAAATATTGGGTCATCACGGGCAACAACTCGTTTCAGGAAGATAACTCTTGATGAAAACTAAAATCTAAGGAAAATCACATAAATTGGTATCTAAGAAGTTTATTCCATAATAATGACAAAAAATTACTTTTATATTGTAATCTTTATATAAAATTAAAGAATATCAAATAACAAAACTTAGTATATAGCTAATAAATAGTCTCTAATAAAATACTACCAAAAATCTAGAGAATTTTAGCGTTGAATATCTTGACGTTTTATTGAACGCTAATTTTGTATTGCGTGTATGAGTATGCCCGAAACATTCCGAATACGAGCGTTCAATATCGAACGCCCCGTTGTAAACAAAAAACGTCGTCTGGTCAAATTCTCAGAGCTAAATTAAAGAAAAGAAGTCGGTAAGATGTGTTTATTTTTCACACTAAAATAAATTAATTCATTAGAATAAAGTACGTATTAGACCCATAAAAACCTAAATAAGCAAATTGCATCACTCGGTAGGGTCATCGGAATGATGCGATATTGAACGCTAACAGGAGAGACGTTAATTTGAATACTGATACTTAAAAATCATTAATTTATGGGTGTTTTTGTTGGAATAGTTATAATAAATTATGTGGAAATGTTTTAGCTATATAATAAAGGAGTTATTGATCTTATATTGGTGAATATTGGCACGAGTTGGCTGTTCAAATGCACTCGCAAGCTCGTGCATTTGAACAGCCAACTCGTGCCAATATTCACCAATATAAGTTCAATAACCCTATAATATTGGTAAGAGTGTTGTTAAAAAAAAATCACAAAATGGTCTTTTTGTAAAATAAACGTTCAAGTTCATAATGTCATTTGCAACATGCTTTAACCATGGAACATTAACAATCTGAAAGAGAAATATTTATAATTACACATAATTACACATTACTCAATATACATTGGAAAAGTCAAAACACTTTTCCCTTCAATTATTTGAACACTTTTTTTTTACTTTTTTGCAAGTAAAAAATTATGAATGAATCTCATAACTCAATGTACAAAATTGATTTACATAAATGAAATAGTTTGAAGTTCTGCAAATGTGAATTTATAACTATGTTTAGAATTTAAAAATGTACACAAAAGAATAAAAAAAAAATTTAAACAGAAATACTAAAGTAAAAAATTGATAGCGACAGTAAATTGTATCAAAGCAGAGTGATGAACATTCGTTACAGAATGACTTAGAAATAAATTTCAAGATTTTAATGACACAATAAATAGTACTTGTGATATAAATGTTGATACTATAAGGACTCCGACAGTTATCTCATAAGGTATGTGTTACACTTAGTAGAGGATCCATAATACAGACCAACTTGTTTAGATACAATTAATAAATTTATGTGGCAGCAAAAAATTCACACAACTTTGGGACAATATTTTGTAGAACTTTTAGATGTTCCAGTCACTCTAGGTTTGCCATCACTGGTTTTGGGAGAAAACATAAATTAATCTATTTTCACCATTTCTGACATAGCTATAGATCAGCTTTAGATGAGAAAGTGCCATCATATTCGTTTCTGCGAGACTCCTCTTCATGAAACTTTACCATTCAGCACATACAAATACTCGTAGTTCTTTGATTTTTCAGAATTGAACACCTGTTGAAAATGAAAAATATTTTTGTACTTCAAATGATTATTTCATACAGATTAATAATGTACATGTGATTCATTAAAAGTTTGCAGCAGAGATTATTCCGTCCAACATGATAATATATACCCGGGGTAGTCTATTGCATGTAGTCAAATATTTTTCTTACACTGATTCTCGAGCAAATTGACAAATAAACATTTGATTTTAGAGCCACCAAATTTAAAATATATGTATCTACTAAATGATATAATAAAGCTGTTCATACCTTCAAAATCCTTTTATGTATTAATTGTAGATTTAATGTTGATGACACAATGAGGGTCTCCCACAATGAACTGTAGATTATAGCTACAAAAAGGATAGATACAATTATATTACATGTAATTATTTAGATGCATGGACATGTAAATCCTATTTATAAATTATATGCCTTATCCAAAATTTCATGGTTTCAGATGTCAGAAAATGTAGATAAGGAATTAAGCTTCAACGTTTTATACTAGTTTTCAATGCCTAAATTATAGCAAGCACAGAAGCGAGCTCAATAGACTAATGTGCAAGAGCAGAGGAAATTTGGATTGAAATCTGTACATACATCAGCGCAATTTTTCTGTGAAACATTCCCAGAATTCCTGCATTACCCAATGTCCTTTGCGCGAAGAAATAAACAAATAACGTAAGGAATTAAAGGCTTTCAGTTTATAGAAATCTTTAAAAGAAACAAAAAATAATGTCTTTGGACCAAAATTGCGCTAGAACTTTAGTTTCAACCAGATGCTCGGCTATCTCCGTAAGCTCCAACGAGCTCCGTGATGTCAGGTGACATCACAGCTAGTCGAGATGTCTCCTGCGTCTTGAGGTTTGAAGTGGCTGATCAATTTTTAGAGTGTTTTGGATGGTACAACTGCGCTCGCCCCAATGGTCACACCGTAAAACATTATTTTTTACCAGGTCCAGTCCAAAGACTATTTCTACCTACGTAGCTATTAATAGCTACCTAGGTATTTAAAGCTATACCAAAAGTAGCTAGTTTTACCTAGGCTACTTTATATAATTTCTGCATTTTGCGACCAAAAGACCAAACGGCGCAACATGGTGAATATCATATTTTGATACGGTCAAACTAATGATGAATACGACAAAATTTTGGTCAAAAAATGATTACTTCCTGAATCGACAATTTTACATTAGTTTCTATGCAAAATTATCAATATCCAAAAGTGTCATTTTTTGGCCAAATTTTTGTCACATTCATTATCAGTGTGACAATATCAAGAAATTTTGCGCCATTCCTGCATTTTGCCACAAAATGCAAGTAAAGTAGAAAGCAGGTAAAAATAGCTACTTTGGGTAGCTTTAAATACCTAGGTAGCTATTTAGCTACATAGGTAAAAATAGTCTTTGGACTGGACCTGTTTACTAGTTGTCAATGCCTAGATTGGATAGCATAAATTCCATAAACAAAATATATATGAATATAAATGCTTACCTGTTTAAATACAATCTGAGTATTGACACTGAAGTTCCGCATTCCTTTGGACTGTTAGATTTTCTCAGCTTTTGGGAACACCGATGCCAACTGCAAGCAATTTCCGCACTCAAAACCACCTAACCAGAGTTTCGCTCACATTTAATTGCTCTCTTGCAAAAGAATAATGGTCCGAAGTGACAATTTGAATGCAATTTGAGGCAATGAACATCAAACCTCGATGACCCTCCGAGTCACCTTACGAACTCTCAGTCTCTTACTGGTTAAAATTAGGGTTATACCATAAAAGCATTCCTCACAAATATGCATGGAATCACAAATAAGTTTATTTCACAAGTACGATCTTCTAAAGCACCTCGGCGCGCGTCAAATTATGTCTTTTCTTGAACCGTTCATTCCCTGTTCGACTTTTCATGGGCGCCGCCATCTTGAATTTTATAGTCTCATAGTTTTATTTTTTATAGTCTCATAGTTTTATTTTTAAAGATGTACATTTAAACGTAATTAAACAACAGATTTGTTATCATCTTGTTGTTTTCTTTAATTATCTATCAACTGAAATAAAAATATTCGAATTGTGGCCTTTGTTGACTCGAACCGAAAGAGCATTTTATTCCGTAAACTTAACTACCGAGATCAATCCGAAGTAAAAACTTCATTCAACGACTAGTTCTAGGTTTTTAAAAGATTCAACGACTAGCTAAATGTAAGTTCTTCATCTTTTTAAAATGCTTGTGCCATAGATTCAATGTTTAGTTCGTGTTTAAAAGTATGTGTACAAGATTAAAATTTGGATCTGCCAATGAACTCTCAATATCGCATCATCTCGGGTCTTTCTGTCAAATGTCGGAAAGCTAGTCGAAAAGGTCTGAGAAGTTGCGATTTGTGAAGATTGCCGATTGAAACTCTCTAGAATTCTCACGCATGCGTAGGCTGGCGTATGCCCAGGGCATCCTGTTTAGCTTCGCTTATATATTTACTGCATTGACCTCATGGTCCACGCAAACAACTGCATTCTTAATAGTTCCTTTCTAACTGTAATCCCGGCTTTGCTGAAAGCAAAGTCCTGGCCATAGGCATGATGATCGACAATAAATAGCAAAGTAAACACGCAGCACTGTTAAGGCCTACTATGAAAAATCAACGGAAAATAGAAGTACAAAAACGGGAATTGTTTTTAAAACTAAATTTATTTTTATTCAGCTGTTCTATTATCACAGAACTTAAATACTTATGGAAATAGCATAGTATAACCTACTCTGTACTGTATGGAGTTTGGTCCCATCGATGGACAGTCACGTGATGAATGCATAGTAGGTACACGGAATGTAGGTCAATAACAAATTTCAATATCGCAAGGGCATACCCTAGTTGAATTTTAAAATTCAAACTATTAATTGTTTCTGCATACTTTGTACTTTCTGGAAAGTGCTGCTGCTTTGAATAAAATTCGCGTTTTAATAGTTATAATTTCAAGTAAATAGGCTGATGTCGAAATATGTTTGACTTTTACCAAATATTTTGTGTACTTATGAAGTCATGCTCTCGATTTAAAGAAAGCAGCAGCACTTTTCAAGTTAAGGAACATATCCTTTATTTATATTCAAAAAATGGTCAAGATTTATTTAGTGTATGCCCTTGCGAAAAAGCGATTTTATGAGGCACCTAGATGTAAAATTTACCTAACCTGAACATTAAAACACGACAGAATTATTAAATACATTCTCTCGATAGTTGATGAATAATCGCACTTAACAAAGGATATACATTGGTATTATTTGCCTATTAAAAACCTTTTAATATTATTCTGTTTTATAATGAAACACATTTTTCATTGTTAAAAAATTCCCAAATCTGCCTCTCACAGTACATGAAATACGTCATTTTTACCAAAATGACGTCATGATTGACAAGTTCATCGAGATCAGTGATTTGTTTAAAACCAGCTGTATGGGATTTAACTAGCGACTTTTGTTAATGCATCGGTAAGTTTTATTGTTGTTTATTATGCTAATACAGTTTAAAGTTGCAAATAATTTCATTTTCGGGTAATATGATGAATGCATAAAAGTCATATTTTTGTGTGACGTCACAGTAAACTTTTCCCGTATAAATTAGGCCCCGCCCCATTTTTCAAGCCTTAACAGTGCTGCGCAAAAAACCAACAGCGTCAAATTCGTACTCTTTAAGCCCCCGTTATAGAAGTTTCGGGGTATATACATTGTAATTTTTGTTGTGTCCGTCTGTCTGTCTCTCTGTCTTTATACCCGCACTTTCTAAAGAAAGTTCGGGTATATTGTTGTTACTCATGTCCGTCCGTCCGTCCGTCCGTCCGTCTGTCACACTTTTCTTCCCTGAACTCCTCCTACATTTTACACAGTAGCTTAATCATCTTATGGGAGATGGTTGGTGGAGTCATGTAGATGTGCAGTAAGGTTTCGGAATTTTGATTTTGCCCTGGGGGATCAAATGGGGGTCGAAAAATGACGTTTTTTAT
>PRKT01000227.1:779824-811838 GCA_003671525.1 Saccostrea glomerata | reverse complement strand
GGGGGGTCAAATGGGGGTAGAAATTTTTTTTTAATATAAATATTTGAAAGGTTTAATCACCCTGCTTTCAAGAACTTCCCTAATATCTTATGCATTAGCTATAAACCATGATCATTTTCAAAAGGATTGGTTTGTTTTGTGTATGTGTAAAAAAAAAAACTTTGATCCCTAATTGTGGCCTGACCCTAGCCTGTGACGTGATGATTTGAAAAACTAGAAATATGTCTATAGGACATGAATGTCCCGCCAGATGTATATTACTAATTAATGCTACTGTACATGAAAGTTTGTATTAGAGTATAAAGTTTGATGAAAATATAGATCTTAAACAGTTTCTTTAGAATTGAAACTAAAATCTAAATAAATTGGATATAGATAATAAATTCTCACCAAATTATGTATGAGTGCATGCTTAACATAAAAATGTCTTAAATTATTTCTTTAAAACTAAGCAAAATACAAATCAAAGAGGAGGGAGGTCAAGGTCACAGGAATGTGCAAGGTGAAGTTTTTGATGCAGTTGAATAGCTCTCACTAATACATATCAGCATATTATGTTTGATAAAAATATCTTGAATGGTTTAATGAAACGGAGCTTAATACTTTTTTTAAGAAAAGAGAGGTCAAAGGAAAAGTTTAGGTCAAAACGTTGTTGCAGTTTGAAAGCTCACATCAGTATGAATTTACTATATGCATATGAAGTTTGATAAAAATATAATTAATGGTTAATTTAAAACTTAGAAAAATACATAAAAGTGAGGTCAAGTTCAAAAGAAAACTCAAGGTCAAAACAAGTTGATGCATTAACAGCTCTCAGCAGTATGTATTAGCATATGAAGTTTGATATATAATATATCTTGAATTGTTTATTCAAAACTGACCTAAACATTTATTCTAGAAAAGTGAGGTCAAGGTCACGGGAAATATCAAGGTCAAAAAGAGTGAAGCATTGTAGAGCTTACATTAGTAATCTATGTATCATCATGTGAAGTTTCATTACACAAATTGAATTGTTTCTTTAAAATAAAGCTATAAACACTAATTTAAAGAAAAGTTAAGTGAAGGTCAAAGGAAAAGTCAAGGTAAAAAAAATATTGCTGCAGTTGGATAGTTTACATCAGTATATGCATCAACATATGAACTTTGATAAGAATAACTAGAAAGTTTCTTTGAGCTCAATGGAAAGACAGATGGAAGGGTGGAGGATGGAGGATAGACATGACAAAAACTATACATGTATTCCTAATCATGGTGTGGCATAAAAAACTTGAATCTACATTAAATGAGGATGTTTCCATATCAAGATTATACAGCGAATTCAAAGAAATGTGGTCCTCTGCTTTCTGTATTTTAGTAAATGGGATGCCATAATTTATGGCAGATTGTGTGTCAAATATGCACCCCTATCATATGTCAATGTATGAAAATTAGGTCAAAGGGGAAAAATCACAGCATGCTCGGAAATATTTTGTTGAAGGTAATGTACCTGTCAAATATGAAAGTCCCATCTCTTTTCAAACAAAAGTTACATATTTTATAATATAATATCTTTGAAAAGTAAGTTTAACTTCTGGGTCAAGGTCACAGAGTCAAACGTCATGATATATTTAGAAAAGTCTTTTCATATGTAATATACATGTATAATTTGAATGCCCCATCTTTTCTCTTTTAAAATGATCAATTTAAAATGTTATTTTTTGAAAGTAGGTAAAACTTTAAGGTCAAGGTCTCACTTGAGTTAAAAAATCATAGTACATTTAGAAAGTTTTGTGGTAATGTACATCGTAAAATGTGAAATATGAAAACCCTATCTCCTATTATTCAAAAGTTATGACCAAGGTTAAATCTATTTAAGATGCATGCACATGCTGTCAAAGATGGACGGACTCAGACAGACAAATGAGATTTAATGTTCCCTCCCTTTTCCAAAAACGGGGGACGATAATGCCCTTGTTGTTCTTGAGAGGAAGATTTATGATGGAAAAATCCCCTTCATATTTCTTAACACAAATCAATATTGTGTTTTATGTCATTTGTTTGTTTGTTGTTAAACATCCCTCCGTATAATCCCTATTTACCCTCCCCCACCCCTATAAACGCCCCCTTACATCATACATGTAGGTATTCATGTATGCAATATACTACTTGTTTTTACATTAAAAAAAGTTTATATATACAAATAGTTTAATGTGGTCCATCTCTTTGAATGCTTTTCATTCCTAATTCTAGGAGGATAGGTTGATGAATAAAATGTCAAGTAATCTTATCATTGATGCACTCTAATCTAATTTAATGCAGTCATATTGTGAACATTTCCAGTTCATTAGGAGAGTGGGGATGACCTCCAGGGGTTCACAACCTTTATACCATTAAATTTACATAACATAATAACACCAAAAAAATCATGTCTAGTCAATGGAAAAAGTTTCCTACTATTTAGGAGTCACATGATCATTTGTCATTACAGGGACTGGGAGTGGATATGGAGATCCCCCCCCCTGGAATTTGCAGGACTATAATATATACTGAAGCAAATAAAAATAACTTTTGATGCCCTCCACCCTAGAAAACAGAGACCCCCATAACTTTTCTTTTTTTTTTTTTTGCTTCTCAGGAAATTCTGGTCTGGAAATCCCCCTCCCTCCCAGAAAAAAATTCTGTATCTTGTTACTGAATGTAACGTCCATAACGGGCGATAACTCTTCAGAATGTGAAATTCGTCTCATTGCAGCATCGGATGACCTTTGATTCTTTAAGCTTTAACCTAACCAGTTGCATTTCAGACTATTTTACCCAAATCTGTACCAACTCTTGTACTTACCGACATAGGTCCCGTAAACTTCATGAATCATAATCCAATTAAAACACAAAATAATTCCTACTGACATATATGCAATGATGTGTACACCACAGTCTGCACGAGCAGTGCAATCAAAAAATAATCATGGTAAAACTAGAACTTAAGTTGGGTACGTGACGCAAGCCCAATGTGATGCAAGTGTTCAGATACATTTATAGTACAAGAACAAATTTAAAATTACCATTTACAAAAGATGTTTTATCTTAACTTTGCCATCTAGTCCTATTTCCAAAAACAGGCAAATAGGGTGTGTTGTGTGTGTGTGTTGATCGGAGAGGGGTGGGGGTGGGGGATTGATTAAATTGATTGGGTATATGGCAGCTTTAAAGGTGTTTCTGCCTAATCAAATATACAAAAGTTTGTACATTTTGAAAAAATCATCTAAAACGCTTTGCACTAATTTGAATAATATTATTTGTTGTTGATCTATATGAGAAAATAGATTTAAAAAGTATTAATTATGGGCCAAAAATTTATATCCCCCTTTATCAAACCTAATTTACATCATTAATTAAATTCTGTTGTTAAATTTCAGACTGGTAACGAATTAAGAAAATGAAATACCTATATGATGGAGGCCAATGGGTCACATGGTCACCTAAACATATAATGCTCCAGGGGCGGATCCAGCAATTTTTGAAAGGGGGGGGGCGGGGGTTCCAGGGTTGTGTCCCTCTAACCTCCTCCGCTTTACACACTCTCAGGCAAAGATTCACACACACATGAATGGAAAAATATAAGATTGTGAGAAATATTATCTTTGTTCTACGTCCTTTTTTCTTTGAAAAGGTACCCCCAGTCTGTATTAAGCCTTATAATTGAATGGATTTGCAGCATTTCCGAAGAGTAGAATGAATTTTCTTAAAGAATTTGAAAAATCCTTTTTGGGTTGGGTATAAAACAATGAATTAAATTTTAGTTTCTTCATAAGATTTAGTTTTAAAAAATGGCACCTTCTTGTATATAGCCAACACAGCCAAATTAAGATCGCTAGAATCTAATATCAAATTTAACCTCGCATGTTACATATCATATATAAGATATATAAAAATAAGTAGAATATTTTCTACCATTCACTCATAAAAAGTTATATAGTGAAGGTGAATGGAAAAAAACTCAATGTGTGAGTATATATCTATTCAATACATATTTAAGTAAGACGTACAAATACTTATTCTCGGGAAACGTTTTATCCTCCTGTTCACCGACTCTTTGATGTAAATCCTCGGAAAAAATGAACACAATTGTGCTAAGACAGAGACAGTATTTCAAAGTGACCGACCAATTTGTTCGTGTTTGGTCTGACAGAAAATTGTATCAACGTTTCTCAAAAAACCGATATGATGGGGGAACAGTTAGAGGGTGGAGACCCCCTATCGGCTTCTATTACAGCGCCAAACACGGCAAATTCGCCATATCAACCAATACGCATATTGCATCGTAATCCGATGTCGCACCGTCTCTAAGACTCACTGGAAAATTTCACACTTCGACATAAAATTACAGGAGACAAGTAACAAGGGAATACATCTAATATTGACAGTTTATCGCCGAATTACACCCGGTGGTCCCCGTTGCTGCTCCGAAGTGATATTTGATACATTTAGTTTCGTTTCCCTCTGTAATATGTTCTAATCAAAACTGAAATTAATCAAAATACATAATGAGAAAAAAGAGCAAAATACGACTTATTGATAAACAGCTACATATGACCCTTTGTTAAAATCTTTCAGGATCTTGTAACAGTTTATAACATTTTATTTTATTTTATTTCATTTCTTCCTTATTTCCACTTTTATAAGTTTACAATGCAACAATGATTACAAGAACTTTTTTCCCCACTGAATACGTTAACATATATCGGTATCTATCATTGCGTTTCATTAGGCGGGTCTTTAATGAACCAATTAAATGCTTTAATTTAAAAGGCAAATTTAGTAAGTTGGTTTATTTATTTACTAATGATTATTAACATTTATTTATTTATTTACTGTCCAAATTTAACACAGGGTCTTTTATTCTGAAATATACTAGTACATGCGCATAAACTTTTGGCAAGTCCAGTTAACATGTACGTCAATTGTACACGTACCACTTCCAGTACTGTGCCTATGTAAGGGATAAATACCTCGGTTTACCCAATACCATATACAAAGGTTGTTCGAAATATCTTAAGATTAATACAGAACTGTACTTTGTGCCATCCAAGGAGTATGTGTAAGGGATGGATACTTCGTTCTCTCCTGACTTTTTATAAGTTCAATTTTGATACAAATTCTCTTTACTACACATATTTTAAACGGACTTTTCAGAAGTAATGTCTAGAACAGTTGCTACCAGGCCTTCTTTAAACATCTTCATGCCGGCAAAA
Organism: Saccostrea glomerata; assembly: GCA_003671525.1. Classification (NCBI taxonomy): domain Eukaryota; kingdom Metazoa; phylum Mollusca; class Bivalvia; order Ostreida; family Ostreidae; genus Saccostrea; species Saccostrea glomerata. The sequence goes on along the minus strand of PRKT01000227.1, from coordinate 806,607 downwards.
GAAAGGCATCACGCGGGAAAGCACAGTCTTGTGTTTTTCAGCTTACCACATGAGAGAACGGCTTTATCTCTTTATATATCCTAAGAATCTGGGTGGATTAGGCGAGTCATATGCCTACGCAAGGGCAAGTAAAATATCGATTAAATAAAATCTTGCAAATTCCACTTTTTGTTAAATTTGGGAGTTATTTATAACCATATGCATACAGTAAAGATTAAACTTGAATCAAATTACTTACAAATTGATTGTAATTAACCCGCCAAAGTAGTTATACACTTTAGTAACCGTAAAAATGATAGAAATTGAATGTTAAAACTGTGTTTTTTATATAGAGTGGGTCTTCGTACCATTTTTTTGTAAACAAATATTCAAAGGGTATGGAAGAATGTATCTCTCAACATTTTCAAAAAAATGGTACGAAGACCCACTCTATATAAAAAAGTAAGTTTACCTACTTAAATTTCGCAACATATTCTCAAAAACTCTAAGTCCAGTTGTGCGTTTGCTATATATAGAACTGTTTGCTATTTAAAGGGAAATGTCTGTGCGACTTCGTGGCTCAGTAGTCATTGCGGCGGAGTTGAAGCACCCGGTTACCTGTTGCGAGTGTTCGAATCACGATTTTTTTAAAGTTCAGGTTAAAATTAGATAAACATATTTTTTTACAAAAAACAAAATGAATAATTAAGATGATGAATTTATTTACGGTTATTTAATGTTTTTCCTTTAATAAACACGTTTTCAAGCTACATGTGTATATAACATTTTAAATGCATTTAGTTCAAGACTACATTACACGATTAAAATGTAAACAATTTCAATCATGGGTAGCCAGCGCGATATGACTGTTCTGTATGCAAAAACAGTTAAAAGGAAAAGTAAAGCGTACCATCTCCCAAACCCTGAAGACATTATTATTTGATAGGACAATTAATACGCAATATGAAAAGCATCAAGTTAAAAAAACTGTAAACGTATAGATATCGTCATTTGGACAGTGCTGTACAAAGTTTAAATGTTTAGGTAAATCGTACAACTATGAAATTTCCGAAATGCTTACAGAGCAACAAAATCCGTGTGGGCATTTGACTCGCCTTATCCCCCCAGATTCTTTACAACCTAATTATACAACCCCATGTTGATTCCTACGAAGCCTACTTGATGCGAAAATTTATTGCAGTGACATTAATTCCATTTTTCCATTCTGATTTTTTATCTATAGATTAAGGTACGATTACAAGAACATGTAAACAAATGTGTGAAGAGTAGATAAACAATTGGTACATGTACGTATCTAGAATGAATTGAGAGAGAGAGAGAGAGAGAGAGAGAGAGAGAGAGAGAGAGCAATTATATTACGAAACAGGATAATACATGTATTAAAGCCAAAAATATTCAATTTGAAAAAATTTAAACACGGATGATTTAAAAATTAATCGGAAGGGGCGGAAGTGGCGTGAAAAATCCAGAGATTTTGTCTCCCGTCGGAAGAATCACAAGTATTTATGTTATGAGATATTTGCATGTAATTACCATACATATAGAGAAAATTCGAATTAAGAAAAAAACACGATCGTTTTTTAAAGTAAATAAGCCAAGTAGTACTCCAACACGGATTAAATTATGGAGATTTATTGACAGTTGGAGCATGTTATATGGAAAATTTAAATGGTTTGGATTTTTGTTGCAAAAAACGAGTGAAAATACGTACCATGTGTGCTTTGCATGTATTGCACGTGTATAAATAATATTATCTTTTTTTACTGGCCAACGGGGCGACCCTCTTGCAGAAAACCACTAGCCCGACCCCCGGGTATCGGTCGATTTTCATTGCAGACCTCTGATTAAAAAAAGAACTATCAGTGCATTCATTATAATTTTTTTTCACAAAAGCCCGTTTTCAATCGGTATGTGTTTATGTAGACTACAAGTGTCCTTTCCTTGACTTTAAATAAATTCTACAACTGCATAATGTACGTATGAATCATATCAAACAACTTACAAAGCTTTTTTTCAATGTGGTGCAACAAAATAGTAAGACTTACTGCATTTGCTTTTTGTGTTTCCGAATTTCCTCACTGCTAATCCAAACACAGCTACTTCCGTATTCTGCGCATGCGCAGTTAGTTTTAAATATATGCGCATGCTCAGGTATTCGGAACTCCTCGATTCAATTACCGAACTCCTCTAAACAGCAGATTTCTGAATGTCTGAGCGTTTAGGGCTAAGGACATGTCCAAAATTTGGACAAAGTCTTTGTGAGGTTAAATCTAATTTTAGGTTTTTCGACCTCATAGAGTAATTTTGAACGTAATTAGACCTCTTCATTATGGGGTTAACCCCACAGTACCCAAAAAACCCCACACTGCTGGAAAATACGTTAATTTTACCCCACAATGTACCTCTCGTAAGAACAGAAAGACGGACGGACGGACGGACAAACCCAAATTAATATCCCCCACTTTTCAAGCGGGGGACAACTAAGTATGTAAATATATAGTGTTTAGTAGTAGTGCTAGTTGTTTTTGTTTCTCTTTTTCCTTTGTTCTTATGACTTTTTAACTTTTTGCTTTGTCCTGAGGAAGGGACAGAGCGTCCCGAAAATTTGACAATTTTTACTGTTCGTGTCGTTGGTCATTTTAAGTGCTTTATATAAATTTGTATCCGTGACCTTATATCTACTTGGTAGATCCGACATTTAGGACATACAGTGTTGTTTTTTTAGTGCTTTATATATATATATATATATATATATATATATATATATATATATATATATATATATATATATATATATATATATATATAAAATTAAAATAGGTGCATCTAGGTTAGTTTGGTCTATTTCATGCCCCCTGGGTCAGGTATCTGGGAGGGGGTTTACATAGTCTGAAAATAAATGAATGCTTTGAAATCTGCTCTTTGGTATTAATCTACCATTTATGATGAAATAAAATTTAAGATAAAATTCCAAAATTTTGAATTACATGTAAGTGGCCCCACGGTCAGTGGTTCCTTTGGGGGATGGGTGCAGAACCAAATTCGATTGTTCGAAAGTTGTTACATGATATTCAGGTGATCTATAAGGCCCGTGGGCCTTTTTTTTTTCAAAAATAGAGTTCATTGTAGGAAAACTTGAACATAAGGTTTGACAGAATAGAAAAGATGCTGAAGCAAGAATCTCAGAGATCAGAAGAGAGATACCAATTGCTGGTTGCAGATTTACATGCTGCTTTGCAAAGAATAGAGGATCTAGAGAAGAAAATAGCAAAAAAAGACACTGAAATCAATCAATTGTTGTCTCTTCTGGATTCTAGAAACAGGGAGCTTGAAAAGAAATATGCCGAGATAACGGATCTTGAAAGACAATTAGATCAACAAAAAAGGGAAAGGAAAATAATAGAGACAGAAAAGGAAGCTGAGCAGAAAAAATACGAACAATTAGAGCATGAAATGAGCGACTTAGTCGAGAAACATCGGAATAAAAATAAAAAATGAAATATCGTTTTAAATTCTAATAAATTCTCTGATTTGATTTTATATGCTAGTACATGTATATATATATTTACTTAATAAACAAATATCCAAATAACTTTATCTCACTTCTATTCTCAATAACCTTGTAGTGTAGGGCTGTAGGGCTTGCTTTTCAACTGCATTACAAGCAGTGTTGTTTTGACTTGCCTAGATAGCCGAGTGGTCTAACGCGCTGTTCCTATACTGCTAGAAGACAGATAATATAGGTCGTGAGTACAACCTCAGGCTGGGGGCGGAAGTTGGTCTCCTATAAAAGTGATTGTTGTTACTTGTGCTTTATGTATACAGCTCAACGCACTTTTTAAACTCAAATGTTTTTTTCGCACAAATTAAAGTCACATTATTTTAATGCAAAATTGTGTAACGTGATAACAAAACATATTTTAAGAGTGATTTATAACTTTATTTTGATTTTATATATTCCATTTCTTTAATTATAAACTTACACATAATAATTATTATTAATTTTTTTTATATGCTCTTGGATTATACATTATGACTGTTCCCAAATGGTTTTTATGGTGTCTCGTCAAATGCTGTCGTCTTTGCATCCGTTTATTTTCAAGCATATTTTGCCTTGTCTTAATACAGAAACGGTACAGTTCATGTAACATCTGTGTTTTCTGTACATTAATATGACACTAAGACGCAAGACGATGGAAGTATTTGACTGCTTTAAAAAGATGGCAGTTTTTCAGGTTTACTTTATGAAATCTTATCCAGCATCATGAAAGATACCTTCAAATGCAAAATTTCAAAGTTTCAAATCATAAATGTAAAAGAATTTTCTTTTCAATAGTGACAATTTATTATGTTAAAAGATTACGGAAATGTATAACCGCCTCGTGATGTTGTTTTAGAACGCGAATATATTATGATATAAAAATGTTGTCAAATACAATTACATCAAGGTTTGGTGATTTAATATATGACAGATATATTTATTTTTATTTTTTTTGGTATACTACATATACATATACAATATTGCCAATATAATTTTATGATATATATGAAAGTTGGCACTAAACAATAGAATAAATATAAAATATCGGAATCAATCAGTTTTTGAAAGACATGAATATATATATATATGATTCACATTTATTTACATTTGTACACCAAGGATAACCCATGAAAGCCAGTGGCTTATTTCCAATGGGGTCCTTATGCTCAAACTTGTATATTAATTGGATGTTAAATAATATAAACAGATAAATATAAATACTATAGTAGTTAATATATGAGATCAAGTTGACAACACAGAGATCCTTAAAAATGAAATGTATGGGTACATGCGAGAATCGTGTGAAGTAAACTTAGTCATAGAAGGGAATACCACTAGAGCTCTTCTAGATACAGGTTCCACGGTATCAACCATCTCTTTGTCATTCTATAGGGAGCATTTCCCACACAAAGATATAAAGGATCTTGATAGGATTCTAACTCTGCATGGAGCAGACGGACACGAACTACCATACGAGGGATTTATAGAAGCCAGTTTAGCAGCTCCAGGCTTACAAAGCAAAGAAGAATTTCCCTGTATTTTTCTAGTCGTTTCGAACATGGACTATCACGACACAGCACCACTGCTCCAGAGAACAAACATCTTAAGGGTACTACTAGATTACACCAAGTCAAATCCTGGAGTAAGATACCTTCAGGAAGCTAAGCAGCACACACCATGTTTAGCATTCCACACATTGACACTCAGGGATAAGGACTTAGCAAGAAATAATAACAAATTAGGAGTCATCAAATCAGCAGAATCTACTAGAATAATCATACCACCCAATTGCAGAACAACAATTCAAGGATGTGTAGATAAACAATGATTGTACCAATACTCTTGTGCTATGCTACAACCAACTACAAGATCAGCAATACCTGAAGATTTGGACATAGTTCCTACAATTATCACCTACAAATATGGACAGCAAAACACTATACCAGTTCATATTTGTAATATAACCACCAGAACAGTAACGGTATCACCTCGTGCCACCTAATGTGAGTTACAAGCTGTCAACATAGAGGAAATGCCAAATGAAGTTAACACGTTGGATCCAAAATTAGACAACATCAATATCGATACAGGAAATCTTACAGAGGATGAATACCAGAATGTAAGGAAACTACTTCATCAGAACCAAGATCTTTTATCATGGAGTGATACAGATATAGGGCATGTTACCACAGTGGAGCATAGCATTGATCTATTGGACACCTTTTAAACAAAGACCTAGACGCATTCCTCCATCTATGTACCAAGAAGTCAGGGATCACTTACAACAGTTATTAGATGCTGACATCATAAGGAAATCCAAGTCACCGTTCTCGAGCAATGTCGTTTTGTACAGGAAGAAAAACAACGAGCTTCGTATGTGCGTTGACTATAGGCAACTCAACAACAGAACAAAGAAGGAAGCCTACGCATACCTATCATAGAAGAAATCTTGGAGAATTTAAGTGGGAATGGGTATTTTACAGTCTTAGATGCAAAGTCAGGCTATCATCAGGTCAAAGAGGAACACAAGGAGCGTACAATTTTTACTGTAGGACCCCTTGGGTTCTATGAGTATAATAGGATGCCCTTTGGATTGTCAAATAGTCCTGCGTCATATAAGAGACTTATGGAAGAATGTCTTGGTGACCTACACCTTAAGATATGTTTCATCTTCCTTGACGACATCATAATTTTCTCCAAGACTTATAAGGAACATATGGAAAGACTAAAACTGGTATTTGACAGGTTAAGAGCAACAGGACATAAATTATCCCCAAAGAAGTGTGACTTTCTGATGGAACGGGTGAAATACGTTGGGTATATTGTCTGCAGGAATGGTATAGAGACAGATCCTGAGAAAACGGAGAGAGTTAGAACTTGGCCAACACCTAAATCACCAGAGGAAGTAAGAAAATTCCTGGGATTTATTGGATATTACAGGCGATTCATCCAGAATTTCAGCAGAATAGCAAAACCATTGACCATCCTGATGCCAATACCCAAAGACAAGAAGAAAGGAAAACAGATAGCCAAACAGAAATGGATATGGGGTGATGAACAAGACCAAGCATTTACAAAACTTAAACACCTGTTAACAGAACCACCTATATTATGATTTCCAGATTACTCAATTCCATTTGAGTTACACACAGATGCCAGTATTCAAGGACTTGGAGCTATTTTATATCAGACGCAAGAAGGGAAAAGGAGAGTCATCAGTTACGCAGCACTGTTGAGGCTTACTATGAGAAATCAACGGAAAATAGAAGTGCAAAAAAGGGAATTGTTTTTAAAACTGAATTTATTTTTATTCAGGTGTTCTATTATCACAAAACTTAAATACTTATGGCAATAGCATAATATAACCTACTCTGTATTGTGTGGAGTTTGGTCCCAACGATAAACAGTCACGTGATGAATGCATAGTAGGTACACGGAATGTAGGTCAATAAAAAATTTCAATATCGCAAGGGAATACCCTAGTTGAAATTAAAAATTCAAACTATTAATTGTTTCTGCATACTTTGTACTTTCTGGAAAGTGCTGCTGCTTTGAATAGAATTCGCATTTTAATAGTTATAATTTCAAGTAAAAAGGCTGATTTCGAAATATGTTTGACTTGTACCAAATATTTTGTGTACTTATGAAGTCATACTCTCGATTTAAAGAAAGCAGCAGCACTTTTCAAGTTAAGGAACATATCCTTTATTTATATTCAAAAAATTGTAAGATTTATTTAGTGTATGCCCTTGCGAAAAAGCGATTTTATGAGGCACCTCGATGTAAAATATACCTAACCTGAACATTAAAACACGACAGATTTATTTAAATACATTCTCTCGATAGTTGATGAATAATCGCACTTAACAAAGGATATACATTGGTATTATTAGCCTATTAAAAACCTGTAAATAATATTCTGTTTTATAATAAAACGCATTTTTCATTGTTAAAAAATTCCCAAATCTGCCTTTCACAGTACATAAAATACGTCATTTTTACCAAAATGACGTCATGATTGACAAGTTCATCGAGATCAGTGATTTGTTTAAAACCAGCTGTATGGGACTTAACTAGCGACTTTTGTTTATGCATTGGAAAGTTTTATTGTTGTTTATTATGCTTATACAGTTTAAAGTTGCAAATTATTTCATTCTCGGGTAATATGATGAATGCATAAAAGTCAGTCGTTTGTGTGACGTCACAGTAAACTTTTCCCGTATAAATTAGGCCCCGCCCCCTTTTTATAGCCTTAACAGTGCTGCGTACGCAAGCAGAGGATTAACCAGATCAGAGAGACATTATCCTGTTCATAAGATGAAATTTCTAGCCCTTAAGTGGGCAGTAACTGAGAAGTTTTAGGATTATCTCTACGGAAACTCATTCACCGTATATACAGACAACAATCCTCTTATATATGTCTTAACGACTGCAAAATTGGACGCAACCGGACATAGATGGTTAGCGGAATCGTCCAACTATAATTTTAACATCATTTACAAACCTGGTAGGAATAACAAGGATGTGGATGGATTAAGCAGAGTTCCAGAGGATGTACAGACAGATAAGGAATCAATGAAAGCCATCTCAAACGCAACACACACACAAGGATTAGTAGAGAGTATAGCTATAGATACCAATGTTTTTCAACAGACCATCAGTGAGTCAGATATGTCGGACACCAACAAATTTGACTGGAAACAAAGACAGGATGCAGATGAGTTACTGAGGAAATGGAAATACTTTGTGAAAAAGTGGAAAGAAACCAAAACAACACCAAATAACATCTAATGAGGAATCAAATGACTTGAGGAGAAATTTCAAGAACTTGTTTATAGAAGATGGTGTTTTATACAGAAAAACCAGAACCTCAGGAGAAGAAAGAAATCCGCTAGTTTTACCTAGGTGTTACATCAGCAGTATTTAAGACTATCTACACAACAAATTTGGTCATCCAGGACGGGAAAGGACACTATCTCTCATCGGAGACAGGTTTTATTGGAACGGAATGATTAAGGACACAGAGAACTGGATTAAAATTTGCGAAAGATGTGTACGTAGGAACACACCAACAAACCAATGTGCACCTTTGACAGGCATAGAAACAACACATCCTTTAGAACTAGTCTGTATGGACTTCTTAACGCTAGAACATTCAAAAGGAGGTTTCCAGCATATTTTAGTGATCACTGACCACTTCACCAGATTCGCGCAAGCCATACCAACTCGCAATATGACAGCAAGAACAACAGCTGAAGCCCTGTTTCACAACTTTATAACTTACTATGGGATACCATCAAGAATCCACAATGACCAAGGAGCAAACTTTGAAAGTAAAATCATCAAAGAACTGTGTAACATCACCGGCATGAAGAAATCCAGAACTACTCCATATCATGCAATGGGAAACGGGATGACTGAACGCTTTAACGGGACATTGTTGGACATGCTAGGAACATTAGATCAGAAATCTAATTGGAAGTCTCATGTTGCACCATTAGTCCATGCATACAATTGCACACGTCATGAGAGTACCAATCAGTCACCTTATTACCTCATGTTTGGACGGGAACCACGGCTTCCAGTTGAATTGGCCTTTGGTATTAACATCCAGCAGCAGGAAGCATTGTCCAAGTACATAGAAGACCTTCGCCAGAAAATGAAGAAAGATTATGAAATTGCAACGTCATCAGCAACAGCAGCCCGTTCTAAACAGACAGAAGTGTATGATATGAAGATAAGGGGAAACAACATCAAAGAGGGTAATAGGGTTTTAGTGAAGATTGTCAGTTTTGATGGCAATATAAAATAGCAAACAGATGGAAGGAGGACATCTACATAGTACTATGACAACCAAATCCCACAATACCAGTGTATGTTGTAAGGAAAGAGAGTGGTGAGGGAAGGCAGAGAACTTTGCACAGGAATCTTCTACTTCTCATACATCATCTGGATAGTTTTAGAGAAACCAGAAAGACAAAGCCAGATATAGCAGTTGCTGAATGTACAAAGAATAGTACTAAGAGGAATCATCGACCAGAACCAGGACAAGAGACCACTAGTGATAGTGAATCTGAGGAAGAGTCATATAATGAGTATATGGATTGCTGACAGTTGGGAGAGATGTCACAGATTGACAACAGTCGGGTCAAGTATCAGATGCTGCAGAGAATTCACCTGAAGAAACACTAGTGGAGGATGATGAAGAAGAGCAGCAAGTCAGAAGAAGCACTCGGCACAGTCATCCTGGATGAGGAGTGGTGAATTCGTAAAATCTATCCATAGAAGTAAAAGTACTGAGGATCCTTGGACACAAAGGAGAAGATACAGTACTTATACAGAGTATCCTGATCACTGGTTCCTGTAAAGGGTTTGAGAACAAAATTATTGATACGATGATTGATCTTATGAAGCAGTAATGTTTATTTTATGATTTTCTTTTCAGGTTTTCTGAAAATTTTAATTTGTATATATTTCAGTTTTTAGGATGTTTTCTCACACATTGCTCCTGAGCATTGCATGTGTGATTCTGCAGAATAGTGAGTATTACTGTATATATATTAGTCAGAATATGAAATGTTTATAGCTTTACATTTCTTGATATTGTACAGCTTTCCTCTGATTAATGACGGGGACGTCATTTTCCAAACGGGGGAGTATGTGGCAGAGTGGTTTTAATAAATAAATAATTAATAAAGAATATTTATTTATCTCAGATTGTTTTATAGTTTTCATTATCATCATTGCGCTTTTCACTTTGCATGTTACTAATTCTGACTGGCTGACCTTGTCGACCTTTGACATTACGAGTAAACTAGTTTTATTGGCCAAGGGTTTTGGTGGTAAGTTTTCTATTGTTTGATGTGATGTGCGGGGGTACTTCCTTCTCGCACGGACCTCCAAGCTTACCGGCTGTGAGACGAGTCTGTCTCGACCATTAAATATGTGTTTACAAGATTTCAATTCGAGTATTACTATACAGATCACATAAAGTAAGTCTTGTCTATTTTTTTACTTTTATCTTTCTATCTTTACGTAATATAATTTATTTGATTGAAACATTTTCACATTTTCATCTTCTCCTCAAGAACTACTGGGCCAGGAAAGATGAAACTCATGTGGAATCATCCTCAGGTAGTGTAGATTTAAGTTTGTTCATGTCATGACCCCGGGGGGTAGGGCGGGGCCAAAATGGCCGATCAAAGTTTTACATAGGAATATATAGGAAAATCTTTAAAAAATCTTCTTCTCAAGAACCATTGAAACAGGAAAGATGAAACTCATGTGAAATTATCCTCAGGTAGTGTAGATTCAAGTTTGTTCAAGTCATGACCCCGGGGTAAGGGTGTGGCAAAAATGGCCGACCACAGTTTACATAGAAATATATAGGGAAACCTTTTTAAATCTTCTTTTCAAGTACTTCAAAGCCAGGATTAGTAATATTCGTATGAAATTATCCTCAGGTAATGTAGATTCTAGTTCGTTCAAATTATGATCCCCTTGGTGGTTAAAATTCAAGCCCCCCCCCCCCCCCCCCCCCCCCCAGTTATCTTTCAGTTCTGATCTGATATGTGTTTTTTCCGAGCTGATGTGCTCAGGTGAGCGCTGTGGCCCCTGGGCCTCTTGTTTCTGATAGGGCCGATATTTTGACTTTATTGATTGTTTATATGTGGAACGAGATCCCGGCAATAAAAAAGTCCATGCAACTCTATTTCTGTGTTTTCTTCAATATGACACGGTCACAAATACTTTTAAAAACAGGTTTCGCGCAAGAAATATCATTTCGCAAACGCGCCCGACTATGATCCACTATCAGATTGTTCAATTATCGATTTAAATATCTATTCCTATTCCGCTTGATTTACATAAACAAAACTAAAAGAAGGTTCGGTACGACTTTTCCCGATTTATAGAGTACCCATATGCATTTAAATATATTCATTTTTTTTTAATCTATGCTCATTTAAGTGATGCTTAACATGCTTTTAATTAGAAATATCCACTAGTATCTTACTATTACCAATAAGGAACGATTTTGTAATATATTTTGAAGTAAAATGGCACATAAAAAGGGCCCATTACATGTAAGTATTGCTTAAGTGCACTTGTCCTTTCACGAGTTACATACCTTAATATATTACTTAGTAAAGCATTTCTAGGTGATTCTCTGTTTGAAGGTCATTAGTTTTTGACTGTATAGATTTCTTTTGTTTCTTGTTTCATTTTTGGTAAACATATCCAAAAATGACAATGCAGGGAGATTTGTATGCAAAAGTAATTGTTTTGTTCTCATACTTTCTATATATACAGATTCCACACCATGACTCCACTCCGCTCAGCCTTTTTACCCCAAGCCTAACCAGAGTTGGTAATTATTATTTCTAAAAGTTTGAAGTTATTGTCCAAACCATGGCCATCTGTGGTTGCGAGAACTTTTGTGGACAAAATTATATTGACACATATGTAGGTCGGACAGTCACAATATTTCATCCCGTCTACGTTACGGGTGATATAAAATCTTACTGAATTTGTAAAAACTTCTATCAATAACAATAAGCCTCAAACCTCGTCAACCGACCCTCAATGTAAGCATAATAACGGACTTTTCAGAAGTAATGTCTAGAACAGTTGCTACCAGGCCTTCTTTAAACATCTTCATGCCGGCAAAAGAAAGGCATCACGCGGGAAAGCACAGTCTTGTGTTTTTCAGCTTACCACATGAGAGAACGGCTTTATCTCTTTATATATCCCAGACTGACAGGGGGTTCGCAATTAATATTTCATTTATTTCATGATAAAGTTAAAGACAAAGCTTTCCTATTTTATCTTTTTTCGTTTTTTGTCTAATTATCCCCTTTGTGACAGCTTTTGTTGCGTGATATCGAGACGTTAATGAAATTATAATAACAGTTCTTGTGTATAAATTGTATTCTTAACATTTAGTTTAATATTCTTAAACTGGCGAATCAATTGATATGAGAAAGAGAAAAGGATAAAGCTAAATAACTTTAGAGAAGTCTAGTATTTAAAACAATTTCTTTCGTATCTTCGACCAAAAAATTGGCCAAAAATACATGAAACCTTTTAAAGAAGCTTTCAGGTTGAAATGTGACTAAAAGACCTCTCATTTCCAATTATTTGTGTTCTTTTTCATAAGATATCTTTGAAAACTAGGAAAATTAGCCGATGATAAAAATTTTCACCAATAATGATGCGTGTCTTCCGCGCATTGTTACAACACCAAAAAAAAAAAAGCCTTAAACCGAACAAACAACACGACAAGATCAATAAATTCTGATGCACCTTTAATTAATTCACCTGTAAATATAAACCAGATCAGGAAAAGGATATCTCATTAAAAGCGAGAGGAATTGTAGTCCAGAACGTGGTCCGGTCGAGGCGGAGCTACGATGAAGACTTTCGCCTTTAATTAGTCCACACCCGATGGCGCTCGAGCACCAATCAACCGCGACCTTTGGCCTTGTCAACTACCCGAATTCAACCAATGGCATTGTGAAGGCGCGCGACCAGCACGCGACCAGAGCACGCGAGGGACTAGGGATAACGGTATCATTTATTTGTTATTGTTGACTAGATAATCGATGAGAGATGAACATGAGAGAGATGCAAGAGTCCTTTATGTTACAACCAGGCCGTGTGAGCGCATTGCAGTCCCTGGAAAATGTCCCTAAAGTTGCCACTTTTTATCATTGCAAAAAAAACTTACTGGACAGCAAGCGACAGAAACCTGTAGCTATGTCTCGCAGAAACGCGCGTGAAAGAAGGCGCGTGAAAATGATAAATAACGGATACGAAACTCTGCGGCATCATGTTCCGGCCGGAGTGGACAATAAGAAATTAAGTAAGGTGGAAACGCTGCGTTCAGCAGTGGATTATATTAAATATCTACAGAATCTTCTCCAGTCCGAAAACTCGGTCCATTCTAGCTCCACAGAAACCGAAAAACCTTACAATTCATTTAATTCAAACTCTGTAACAGTCAAAGAAGAAAACACTTTTGAAAAGAGATGCTGTTCTGTGCAGGATGCAGAAGATGTGTTACCTCCCTTACAAAGGTTTCCGGTGCAGGAGGAAGGAATGTTCGTGGACATTGCCCAATGGTTGTATCAAAACTCAGAGCCAATTAAAGATGGTACCAGCATCCGCTTAAAAGGTAAGAACAAACGGGTCTTAAAGAGTTTTAATAAGGCTTGTCCTGTAATTTTCATTCGATCAAAATGCTTTATCTTTTTTTTTAAAAAATGTCAGAGACAAAGCGTTTTCCCGCAAGCATTTTAGTATGTTAATCGTTCCATGCAGAATTTGATGAAGCATGCGCTAACTTTGCAAAAGCTATTGCTGAGGTTAGAGTTTGGTTATTTTTTGCAAAAGAGGTAAACTATGTTGGTGCCCTAAGAAGGATCTTGTCACGAGAAAATATACATATATGTATATATACAGTTGAAATATGAAAGTCAGTTAGCTCCCTCCCACCAATCAAAAGTTATGGGCAGGGTAAAAGTTTTTTTGCGGACTGACAGCTTTACAGGCAGACGGAGGGACAAGCCAAAAATTTCATATCCCCGAATCTTCGGTTACAGGGGTACAAAAAATCTAAGTCAGAATAGCGAAAACTTGATGTCGGCTTACCACTTGGGGATGAGGTGAAGTAAACTAAAATTATACATTCGTTATGTCCAGCACAAATAATGAAAACCTTCAAATAACAAACTGTGAAAGAATTCTACAATATTGCAAGAAGCTCATTAGAATACTCTAACAAGGCCACATGGACAAATTGCGATGATGGTTTTCAATTTCAGTTCGAGATCTACGTACGATATTGTTCATTTGTCCGTTAATTGCCCCGGTTTGTCTGAACACCATCGCCGACTAACGTAATGAGGCATGCGGCCCTTTACCCCCGCTAATCAAATTTGGTCTATCACGACACCCACCCGCCTCTGTTGTGATATCATCGGCTCTTTTATTGGAAACAGTATGACGTCCCGAGTTTTCTCATTAAAAACCTAGAACTACGGACAGTTATACAAATCGAAAAAGTTCAAAACATGAACATGGACACACCAGTAGGAAGTGGACAACTGCATGGGGGAAAAATCAAAATATGCAGACAAAAATAATTTTCATATAGAATGGCTGTCAAACAGTTTTTCTTGACCCAAATAATCGAAAACGTTCAAAACATATAGACACACCAATAGCAAATTGAAAATCAAAACATGAACATAAAATAATTGTCATACAGATACATTATTCAATAATTCTTCTTGATCTTTAGGCAAATTTTGTATTAAACATTTACTTTATTATCCGCTCACAAAGGAGTAACGAAATTGCGTGTGTCTGTCGTATACTGTGCGAGGCGGAAGTGACGAAATTTGCTTCGAGGTCGATGTCGAATGCTGGATATGCTTATTGCAATAGAATGCTCAGCATTGCGTTTTGAGCTCAGCTGAGCTGAAATCGCAAGTGAGCTTTTCTGAACACATTTGTGTGTAGTCCGTATGTCTGTAAATTTTTCACATTTTTGACTTCTTCTCCACAAACCGTTGGGCCAATTTTAGCCAAACTTGAAACCATCCATAGGCTGATGGGGTTCAGTTTGATCAAATGAAGGGCCACACCCCCTTCCAAGAGGAGATAATTCATGTCGTCTACAAGTTTCCATGTTTTCCCATACCGCGATACAATGAGACTCTCCAATTTAGGAGGTAAATAAGACTTCCTGTTTTAAAAATAGACAATAACTTAAACGATGCAAGCTTTGGAAATAATTTAACACTAAAAAGTTAGTCCATAGATTGGTTTATGAATATTTTTTTATGAAAGTTAAAAGTAAAAAATTGGAATAACACTTTTTTTGCAAAAGGATTAAGTACCGCGATACAATGAGACACCAGTATACATGTATGTTTGTATTTCAGATTATATAATGCTGAATAAACATACTCTGAATACAATGACAATACTCACCATCTGTCTCTTCGGCTTACAATATAATATATCATAACTTTACAAAATTTTGTTTTCTGAAATGAATGAATTACACTTCCATATATTTTAGGATGACATATCGTCTACAGCAAGTGCCAGCACCATTATGGAGGATGCCTCCACTAGAAGTGACACGCCCACACAAGGAGTAGGGGGACGGAGGGGGAGGGGCAGAAACAAAAAATGGAGACCTAAACTGCAGTTCAAGTGTACAAACTTTGTCAAGGTTTTGTAACTATTACTAATGTTTTTTATATTTTAATTCAAACTGAAGTGATTACTTAATGCTCTAAGCAAATGTACTGATCATTATTTTAATGTTAATGAATTATATGCGATAATTAGATGTTAGGTAACAAGGTTTGAATGAACATACACATTCATTAAATTACTGTAGGCATTAAGAGAATATTATTTCCTCATTTTTCCTTTTCCTCTCATTCTTCTAAATCTACTCATAATATTTTTTTCAATCCAAAAAATAACTGAAACAAAATTCACAGGAGGATCACAGTCAGCCGATTTTTGGAATCGATGTCAACCGTCACACCAAGGAGGGGGAACCCATTATATTCGCATCTGTCGGCCACAACAGGGTATGTAATTGTTACTATATATAGACTTCAACAGAACATGTATTATGGGTATTGATTATATAATATTGAATTACATTAGACTTTACCTTACTCAATTTTTTCTTTGAGGTAAACTGTATACTCTTGGGTCACCATTTTTAGCTCACCTCGACGAAGTCGAGATGAGCTTATGCTATACCCCTGTTGTTAGCGTCAGCGTTTGAGAGTGATCAAGATAAAACCATACACATTTTTTTTAAATCACTGTTATTTCTGTCAGGTAAGTTGTAGGTCTACATATTATATAAATCAATCATACATATGTTTTCATTGATAAACTTGTGAGATAAAGTCCTTAGTCCTTACAAAGTTCTACCATACAGTAAAAATTGCAATGTCTTTGAAATATATCTTCAACACATTAGTAATTAATTAATCTTTACAAACTCAGTTTATCTGCACTTATGAAGATGTCATAAGTGCCTTTGGTATAATCACAACATATATTTAAAAACAGCTTGCCTTAATATATAAAGAATATGCACACAGAACTTGAAATGTTAAGACTACAATATCTACTACAGAAAAGTTTCAAGCTATGATAACTTCTTTTGCCGTAAAATGCATTTCTGAAGCATAATTGTTACCATTAAAATTGTCGAACAGGTATTCTGTCATTCATTCCATTGCATCGCTCATAAACATGTGTCTGCTTTACGACATGGTAAGAAAATATGCGTGAACCGGTGTGACATTTGTTTACCTGCCCAGCAACAAGAAAAACGGATGTGTGGAATTTAGTCGACGTCACAGAAATTGTGCACCGGAAAAGGAATGACGTTGCAAAGTGTGTGTGAAATCTGACCCGGAAAGAGTATCAAAATACAGAGAAATCCCTACCAATCCAATCTAAATCGGGAAACATCTGCAACTATTTATCGTGTGCAAGTTTGCTTTCAGCTTGAACATCGCACAATTTCGTTTCTTCTTTCCAGATTTTTAGCAGAATGGGAATCAGAGTGTTTATAACAAACATTTCTAGCAGTACTGATGTAAGTGTTCTGCTTTGTTTACAAAATTTGAC
Source organism: Saccostrea glomerata (assembly GCA_003671525.1). NCBI lineage: Eukaryota > Metazoa > Mollusca > Bivalvia > Ostreida > Ostreidae > Saccostrea > Saccostrea glomerata. The sequence continues at coordinate 789,389 of PRKT01000227.1, read as the reverse complement.
AGTTCGAATTGCCACACCCACCTGTGAAGGAAACATTTAAATTCTTTGTTTTTAAGAAGTAAACATATACACCTAATCAGTAATTAATGTCAAGCATTGCATTTTCCATCGACAGTAATATATACGATATGGCACTTGTGTCTGTATAAATAAATAGGGTTTTCCCCAAATACAGCAAGGTATCCAACTGCGAATTACACTATAACAGGTTCAGCACAATCTCTTGATGAAGCTTTATAGCTTGAAATATTTATATATATAGCTTTATAAAGCTATTCAAAATAGCCTGATATAGCTTTTAAAATGCTACTAAAATTTTTATTTAGGAAAAAGATGCAAGTATCGTTGGATGCCCTAAATTCGTTATGATCCTAAAATTGTGCCCTTATTATTTTGTCATTCTCTTAAAAATGTATCCAATGCAGGGTTAATTTTACTGATTTAAGGATATGCCCACTAATTTCACTATGACATAACTAAGATTCACGTCACTCAAAGTCTGATAAGGGTTTTTCGACTGGATAGGGTTAGTCTTGCTTCCAAGAGTTTGCCAGAATCACCCATTTGCCAGTGTTTTTATTTTCCTGATTAGTCAAGCACCGTATTGTTAAAATTGAGAATAATCACTATAATTTCTAATCAGTTAGTGTGCTAATTAATGTTTCAAGTGGGCAGCTGAGTTTCAGAATTACTGTAAATCACTTTTTATTCGCGATAACTTTATTTTCGCGTAATTACGTGAGACAAGGCGTTCGCGAAAATTAAATTCTCGCGTATAAAAGTATTCCTTACGTTTATATAGAGGAATAACAACTATTCGTGAAAATTGTCTCGCTTACAAAGAGTCAAGGATAATCTCTTGAAAATAAGGTGTCGCGAAAATTTAGTGATCTACAGTAACATAGACATGATCGATGCAAAAAAATTGATAAAAATGGCTAACATTTTGTGCAAATATTTCTCATTTTTCACTGTTTATTTTGATTTGTGAATACAGAACTTATTACACAGGTTTGATTAAATTCCTGAGAGTGACTTTAGTATGCATTTCTATTGCTCTTGCTGGAAAATCTCAAAATAAAGGTGATGGAGAGTTACTGATGCAAAAATATACTACATTGTGCCTTCACAGGCTGAGCTCTAACATATCATATGCATTAATGACTTTCCGTGGATGGACGTCCAAGTGTTTCTACTCTACACTAAGTTATAGGGCTGTGTATTGAGCCAAAAATTTCGATTGCCTCAAACCTCGTCAACCGACCCTCAATGTAAGCATAACAGTGTCATTTTTTTTTTGTAATGTCTTACTATAAATAGACACTTGAAAAAAATAAGTTACACTCCCTTCAACATGCTTACGCAATTTGACCTTGCTGAATTATTTTTTTCACATCCGTTTCACTTAATTCATTCATAAACAAACGTGGTTGTTCCCGTCAATGATTTTAACGGCGATTTTACTGAAGAGATATAGACCATTGCAGACAAAACGGTTGGTCATTTATTTTATTTGATATTTATTTATTTTTCTTGCAACATAAACAGAACGTGTGCAAAGCGATTATGCATTTAGTTGAGTTGCAATTTAAAAGTCACACCATGGCCCAAATGTGTTTATCTATTTTTAAAGCCAACGCATAGGAACTATTTAGTGCAAAGCTGAATGAAATCTGTTTGTGTGTCAAACATGGAAATTTAAAACTAACGTTTTGTTCAATAAATTAATGAAATGTACCGTATTTGATAGTTAGATGAAGGGGAATGGCATTTCATTCATCGGGTGGGTCAACGTTTACAAAGCAACTTCTAAAAATAAATGATTATGTTTTAAATATTTTCTTACATGTAAAACATGTAATCAATTTTGAAACATTTGATCTTAAGACGATTGATTATTCATTTCACATCACTTTATTTGTGAAAGTATTCTTCAAATATTAACATATTTTTTTTAGAAAATGACTTTAAGCAAGATATGCAACACATAATATAAAAGTAAGAATTACACAATTGTATACAACTATTTCCTGCGAGTGGATATTTATGACCCCAATGCTGGAATTATTATAAATCCATTTTATTTCTTTATTTATCTATTCATTTTATTATCATAAGTATTCTGAATCTTATGAACTCCGTGAATTACTTTATAACTTGTCCTGAATAGAGAAACTAAGGTGGTTTAAAAGAGTCTGATGGAGAACATTTTATCAAGCATCAAAGAACTCCTACAGAACCAGACAGAACCATATCATATAGAGATAGCAATCCAGATCAGAAATAGTAAGCCATTTTTTAATTAACTAATTTGATTCAAAGTTAAATTTAGGGTTTTTACATTTCTTTTTTCTACATTTAATCACCTTCTTCCAACAGATAAAGACGATGAGGGCGAATGTTTGTGTAAAACCTATGAATGGAATGTTGGAACTGATGAACTGCCGGGTCATACGGTAAAGGAGAATACAACAGGAAAACTGCTAGGAATATCATCTACATCAAGAGAGGAACATAATCCAGATATAATTATTTCAGAAGAAGAGTCTGCTATAACTCAACAACTACCCCAGATTTCAGTAATTATAAAGTTCTTTTCGAAAATAATGTTAATTTTTATGAAGCTGTATCCATTAGTATCAATTTTGCATTGATCAATTTTACTATCTTACATTTGACATATGTATTCAAAACTACTAGTAAGATCCTTCTTTGCTTAACCTTATATGAGGAACATCTTAAGATGTGATGAACATCACAAGTTTGGTAGATATATTAATTTTAATATAACTTTTACCACATTAAAGGAACAATTTAGAAGCATTCAGTCCACATTACTAGAACTTTGCAATGGAATCAAGAAAATTGAAGATAGTAGATCTTCAACCCAGGCAGAAAAGGAAAGAAAAAGATTGCCTTCTGATATTCGCAAAGTTGCCAATAAATATCAGCATGCATTTGGTAAAATGTTGGGTTTTTTTTAAATCCTTAATTGAAATAAATCATTTTCTGCTTTTAACATTTAAAACGTTGTACGTATAATAAATTTTGTCTGTATTGATATAAGTGTACACCGAAAGAAATAGTAAAAGAAATTGTTATTAGCTCACCTGAGCCGAAGGCTCAAGTTAGCTTTTCTGATCAAAAGTAGTTCGTTGTCGTTGTCGTCGGCGTAAACTTTTCACATTTTCATCTTCTTCTCAAGAACCACTGGGCCAATTTCAACCAAACTTGCTACAAAGTATCATTGGGTAAATGGAATTCAAGTTTGTTCAAATGAAGGGCAACGCTCTTTTCCAAGGGGAGATAATTATGAATTAGAGAAAAATTAATGGCATTTTTAGAATATCTTCTTCTCAAAAACCACTGAACCAGGAAAGATGAAACTCATGTGGAATCATCCTCAGGTAGTATAGATTCAAGTTTGTTCAAATCATGACCCCTGGGGGTAGGGTGGGGCCAAAATGGCTTATCAAAGTTTTACATAGGAATACATAGGAAAAATCTTTTGAAATCTTTTTCTCCAGAACCATTAAGACAGGAAAGATGAAACTCATGTGAAATTATCCTCATGTGGTGTAGATTCAATTAGTTTTTAAAACATGACCCAGAGGCTAGCGTGGGTCCAAAATGGCCTACCAAAGTTTTAAATAGAAATATATAGGGAAACCTTTCAAAATCCTCTTTTCAAGTACTTCAAAGACATGATTAGTAGTATTTATATGGAATCATCCTTAGGTAGTGTAGAATCTAGTTCGTTCAAATCATGATCCCTTGGGGGGTTAAAATTCAACCCACCCACCCCGAACCTCAGTAAATTTTTAGTTCTGATCTAATATATGTTTTTTCCTAGCCGATGTGCTCAGGTGAGCGCTGTGGCCACTGGGCCTCTTTTTTTGTTTTGGTTTTTAATTTTTAATGGGATTTTCAGCAATTTTTTTTTTCAATTTTATTTTCCAGCATATGCGTTTATTCGTCAGTTTGGACGCCTCCTTCAATTGGATGAAAGACATTTGGATGAAGTGGAGCAATATTCAGGATATGGAACAAAAGAGGTGTTCTGGCAGATTATAAGAATATGGATGGAAAACTCGGAATCCCAACACATGACGGTGTCTAATTTATTGACAGCCCTGTCGGAGTGTGGAGTAGATCTTAAAGGTTCAGTATTAATTGCTACTCTCTACGTGATATGGATACATAATGATTAAAAAAAAATAAGTTTACTGGTTTCAAAAGTATAAAATATGAAGATTTCTCACCGTAATCAACCTTTGAAGTCAATTGAAACAATATAAATTTGGACCAGAGCGAACAAAGACCTCTATACATCAGTGGTGGGATCAGGTGCTATTGAGGAGCAAGCATTTGTTTTGACTGCATACCCGCCGTGTGCTCCTGTCTTAATTAATTGTGTAAATTGAATTGAAATTGCATAAAAACAAATGGAAAAAAAAATTTCTAATTGTTAAAACATCTTTGATTTATCCAAATGTCGGATTGAGGGCCACAACACGAGACTTCTTTTCATTTAAAAAAGTTCCAAAAATACCTAAAATCTCCGAGATTTGAAATTGTAAATGTGCTGCATATAATTTAGAATATCTTCATATAACTATATAACATTTTTGAATATGTTTTCCTATTATATCACAAATGTAATAAGTTTCGCTATAAACCCTGAAAAATGCCGAGTCACACCGGAAACAGTTATGTCCGGCCGGAAACAGTTATGTCAACCCTCGCCGGAAACAGTTATGTCACTATTTCGATCACGTTCACGTGTTTTTACGTTACGCATTTTAGTTCGGGTTCGAGATTTTATGACGTCGGTTGCTAAGCAAAAGTAAACAACACAGCGTATTTCTTAACGTCAAGAATGCATTTTTGGATTATTTGTGTACATTCTAACGATTTTGAATGATTTTGAATTTTCTTTTAATTTTAAAAATGTCATATAACATATACCACATGGCTTCTCGGGCGACTATACCAGAATATTTGCCCCTCGGTGACAGGAAAGCCCTGGAGTGTTATGTCACCCGATGCCGAAGGCAGAGGGTGACATAACACTCCAGGGCTTTCCTGTCACCGAGGGGCAAATATTCTGGTATGTCGCCCTCGAAGCCATGTGATATATGTATATTATTTACAAACAATTAGCATTTATCATTTCTAGTGTGTTCATCCCTCCTTGTATAACACACTCCCTAATGTTACAGGTAAACAAATGTCGAGAACTGACAGAACAATTTTAAGAAGTAAGATGGCGATTTTATTAGAGTCGGTTAATCCTGTAGAGGCCCTCGTACCATACCTCTGCTCGCGTCATCTACTTTGTGAGGTCACGAGGGCTTACGTCACTGCTCCTAAAACCTCAGATTTAAAGATTAACCGATTAATTGATATTCTCATCACTAAAGAAAACGGACTTACAGATTTCTGTTCAGTTCTTCGTGATGGTGGTTATGACTACATTGCTCAAGACATTGAAGGTAAGAGTAGATATGTCCTAAAAAATACAATAAAATGATCTTAAATTACCTACTGGTTTTGCTTTCAACATGAAAATTATTCCATATACATATCGGCTGTGTTTAAACAGGTTACTTATAAAACATAATTGCAAATGGGAAGAAATAGGAGTACATGAAATATATAGCTGGGTACAGTGTATATGTATTTCATCTGCTCAAATATATTAGATGTCTTCTTGTGTGAATTTTTGTTGTACTTTCATAGAAAAAGATTATTCTGTTCTTTTTAATTTAAAAGGAAGGTATGGTTTTCATACTAATTTTGCCCTGTCGTTTTCTAAAAAATGAAACCGGTGTAAAAGTTCAAAACTCATGCTTTTTAAATAATTGAAAATCAATGCAGAAAAATCATACAAATCATTTTTCTCACGTGTTTTTAAATGCTAATTATGACGTCATAAACATGTTCATTTTCCTGTAATTTCTTACAAAGTTGCAGATGACACCAATTTTTAATGGAATAGTCTTTCAGATAACATTGTCCACAGGCATTGCCCACAAAGATCTTGAGATGTGTGATTTGTTATTGAATTTTGCACAAAATATCAAAAACTTAACGTGGGCGACGGCTGTGGACACTGTTTTCTAAGGGAAAATCACCCTTGAAATGTGCCATTTTGAGGCTTTTTCTGTTGAAAATAAAGAAATGCTCCACATTAATGACGTCATATTTACAGAATGGTAAACCTTAGCTTCAATCAATATTCTTTCCTGATTTATCAGTCATTTAATTATTCAACTAATATTTAAGCCAGTTTCAAAACTATTTGATGTCATTACATATTTAGGGCGCAGTAAAGTTAAAACCATACCTTCTTCTTTTCAAATATGAAAAAAAAACTTTTTTTCCAGTTATTGGATTTCCAATCCAATATTCCTTTATCTGATTTTATGCTAAACATTTAGTAAAACAAGACCTATAAGTACAATATACAACATTGTTTTCTAAGCGGAGATATCTGCGGCGAGTGAAGGAATTGCCTCCCGTTTATCATCTCTGTCGAGTTCAACATCAAATTCTTTCCCGTCTCTGCGAGAATGCATGTCTGATTCCAACCCGCACCTACGACGATTTGCTGAAGATTACATACAGAAACAAAGCAGCCTACCTTCTGTATTCCGCAAAGGAAGTTCCGACACATCTCTGTCTACATTGACAAAAGTAGTGGCGGTGTCTCCTAGCATCCAAAGAAAAATGAAGCCGCAAACCAGTGACATCTACATCAAACCTGACTGCGTCCCAGAGAAGTCTGAAGATTTAGGTGAAGAAACTGATAATGAGAAGATTTCTCTTGTTTCAATAGGCAATCAACAGAGGTGTACATGCAGTCTGAAGCCCAGTCAGAAAGAACAATCAAAACAGAAAACACAAGGATGTTGTGTTCTCATGTAATGAAAATACATGTACAGTTGAAATACTTTAAATAGAAAAGTTGTCATGTACAAGATTGTTGTTTAACCATTTTGGTTGAAAAAGGACATTTGTTGGCTTATCTTGAAGTGGGTTACATTCATTTATTTTTCAAAGAAAGTAAATTGTACAGTTTATTAAAGTGTGTAGAATTGTTTTTATCTAAAATGATGTTCAAGCAGAGAACAAGCATTCAATATATTTCAACCATTCCATATAATCATTATTGTTTAATAATTTTTTTTTCAAATATCTCCATAATTCTATTAAAGCGTTTTTTGAAAAATTGTATTAAAAAAAACGCTAGAAAGATTTTATTTTTTTTAAAAAATTATTTTAGTATTAATGAAAAATTGGATAAGCACTTACAATTTTTGCCTTTTTTTGAAAAACAAAGAATAGCTTTTTGAATTGAAAGGTATTTAATTATTTATATCAGAATGAACATACTAGTAGTCCTTTTTACATTTCAACATTTATATAAATATTACAATTTTATTTCTTTTTTCCTTTGATTTTGTTTAGACTTCTTAATTCTTTATTTCCTGTATTTTCTTTTTTGATTTAGGTTTTTTAGTTTATATAAAAAATTTTGTGTTTTAAATGAAAATTTGTTATTCGTTGCTTGAAGACTATGCAGGAATCTGTTGAGAACATACTTCCAATTATACAAGGAGAGGGTGTACATAGACATTGCCTGTTGCCCAATCCTGATTGAATTATACTCAATAAAATATGTTTAAAGTAACATACTTCCATGCATGGACAAAAATTTCTTGTTGTTTGAAATACATTTTATAAGTCTGAAGAGGCATTATTGGAAATACATTTGTAAAAATTTTGTAATGTTTTTAATCTCTATTATATTTTAAATTGATTATTGCACGGAAGTGTTGTGTTTTGTCATAGTTTTAAATTCGTTACTCCGTTAGTTGCTTTAAAAAATATTATACATAAGGGGCTTCTCTTAGTATATAACGATAGTAACATCGTAGTGGCAATATTGTTGAATATTTATATTCTCTGCGATTTTCTATTAAACCAACTGTGAAATTAATTTGAAAACAATTTTCTTGTCTTTCCATGCGTAGAAATATACACGGAGAAACGTGCGCAAACGTTACGTCACAATGAGGCTACAGAAACGTTAGAAAAATGCAACGAAACAGGGCAGCGAGAAATTCAAATATTGAGTATATTTTTCATGCTTTATGACATGTAAAATGTAAATATAAGGAATGTTTTTAAGTTTAGTGTGAATTATTGGTGTGTGTGAATCACGCAGACTTGCACGTAGGCATATTTAAGTCTGTGTGATTCACATACCAATAACTCACACAAAACCTAAAACATTCCTTAATTAAATAACTTAATGATATTAATGCTTTAATGTATAGTGATTCTTTCTTTTTATGTACACACATATCTTTGTGTGCACATTTTCTATAGTTTTATTTTCTTTTTCAAAGACGTTATTTTGTTTTGCTATTTTAGTCTGATATGTAATCATTATATAAGGAATTTTAATTGTAACTATGATACAGTTCCATTTTTGTAAATAGTTAAAAAAAAGTTTTAAGAAATGTCTTCTTATGTTATGACAATCGAATATAAATTCATATATAATGTAATAATGTATTGTGATATACAGATCAGATCTTAACAAAATCATTTCAAGAGTCAAAGATTATTGTCAGGTTTGAATCAGTTGGTTGTGAAAAGATTGCTCTACTTCTCTTTGAAGGTAAAGAAGAAAATCTGCTCAGTAAGATCACAGGGAATCTACTTCACATATAACCTAACAGTAAAGAATTTTGCTGTTTATTTTTTATTTCCATTTCAGTATATGTAAGTACGATTGAAAGATATTTTTTACATTATCTTACAACTCCATTGTGTTCAATACTACTATCTTGTCTTGTACAAATTTTAAGTCATATTTTTTAAAATATTTTATTTTATTTTTATGAATCCTATAGAACATAAATACAATAATGACCATGATAAACTTTCCCCTGTTTTTAGAGAAATTTCTATATGATTATATTTAAAGATTGGTATTAATTTCTGCATTTATACTTTGTCAGTATCTATATTATAATATATTATATAAGTATAAATTAGTTTATTTTTTCATACTTTTATAAACTGATTATACAGTACTGTATTCAAATTATCAAACAAGTATATACTGACAAAACGTCAGAGATACTCAAGCTGTAGAAAGTCAACTAGGAAGTGTCATTAATATCCTATAATGGTATAAGATGAGGGCTATCGAGTTCAATCTTCTGTTGAATAAAAAAGACATGTACATGAAGCAAAATTCATATATTGAATTTAATTAGAATGAATATAATCAATCGTACTACTTTTTAAGATGAATTTTTGCTTAATCAAGTACATCGATCACAATTTAATACACATCAGTCCAAATAGCTTGCTACAAGCCTACAGGTAGAGTAGAATCGTTTTTCAAAGTGGATTGGGGGGCTCCAAAAATTCCACGTGACTACTAGTTCATCTCAGGGGCGTAGCAACAGTCCCCCCCCCCACTTTTTTCCGCAACCTTACTTATAGTATAGGAAATGTTAATTGAAAGTCTAGTTGCCCCCCC
>PRKT01000227.1:685332-779043 GCA_003671525.1 Saccostrea glomerata | reverse complement strand
TGCATGGTAGAATTTGTTAACGATGGGGTAACCTGCGTCACCTTTCAGAGTAAACAGTGGACTCGTCCAAAGATGCTTTGTCGGCGTCTGTAAAAGTTACCTGAGATCCCTACGCAAAGGAAAGCGCGAAATCTCTGTATAGAAACTGTTGCGGCTGCGGAGCGTCACTCATTGTTCATTCGCCATAGAAAAGAATCCGCCATTTAACGCTTAATATCTTTGAGTATACAGACTTTTTCAAGATAAGCTTAATTTTTGTTTCTAGAAATATTTTGATCTACAAAAATAATAGCTTTTCGTGTATTTTAACTGAGTAAATCGATGACCTAGCATCGTTTTAGATAACTCAAGCCCCTCTAGGGCTTGAGTAAAAAATATCTATAAATGTCCAATTTATTGTTTTTCTTGGTCAAAGATCAGAGCCGAGAAAGGCAGTTTTCCAAATGACATGCATGTGGTCCTTTTTTTCAAATTTGACCATGTTTTCCCTTTTTATTTTTAAATATTTCAATGTAAAATTCTGCTCAGAATGGTTAAAACTGAACATGGCTGTTTTGAAAATATGGGGTACTCGTAAAAACAACGAGTTCCATGAAATTTGACCATGTTTTTCCTTTTTATTTTTAAAAACCGGTATTTCAATGTAAAATTCTGCTCTCAAAATGGTTGAAAATGAACATAGCTGTTTTGAAAACATGAGGTACTCGTAAAAACAATGAGTTCCATGAAATCTGACCATGTTTTTCCTTTTTATTTTTAAATATTTCAATGTAAAATTCTGCTCAAAATGGTTAAAAATGAACATGGCTGTTTTGAAAACATGGGGTACTAGTAAAAACAACGAGTTCCATGAAATTTGACCATGTTTTTCCTTTTTATTTTTAAAAACCGGTATTTCAATTTCAAATTCTGCTCAAAATGATTAATGAGGTACTCGTAACAACAATGAGTTCCATGAAATCTGATCACGTTTTTTCCCTTTTTATTTTTAAATATTTCAATGTAAAATTCTGCTCAAAATGGTTGAAAATGAACATGGCTGTTTTGAAAACATGAGGTACTCGTAAAAACATGAGTTCCATGAAATTGTCTTTTTATTTCTTATTTTATGGTCATCGTATTTCATTCCTGACTCTCTTTTTAATGTTGTTGCTTGCATGACATTTCAAAAGCAGCTTTTTCTCATTAATATCACTAAGAATGAATAGTTTATGTTAAATTAGTTTCGAATATTAGTTTCCTATCAGAGTTGTCTTTCTTTAAATGCTATGTAATTCCTTTAATCACAGTTTAAGGAAATAAAGGGGGACGTGTTTGCCCTCACTTGATATAGACTAATATACACTTCTGAATGCTTTTTTGCGACCAGAATTTCATTAAGCTTGCTCAGATATGCGTTAATTTTCTTGCTTTTTTCTAGGAGAAAAATTCAAGTTGAATTTTTGTTCTTTTGTGTCTAAATCATGTATGTATAACAATTGAATAAGCATCACCTGAAAATACGAGTTGCTACTAAAACGGTTAATGATATTAATATTAGGACATACGCGACTTGCTCAGTGTCCTAGTATCTCTTTTCAAAGACTTTACCCTTGATCCATCATAAAACTTAATTTCTTATTCATATCGTTTCATTCACCACCCTAGAAGTAAACTGAACAACATTTTACATGTGTACTTGGATTAAGTTGCATTCTGGGTGACTTTTATGTTGTAATAGGTAATACACCTCACTGCATACAGGCTCAAATTTGTTGTCACCGTGTGAGATTTCCTTCTCACTTTCTCTCTGCACGTGGCATTTTGCTGCTCTTTTCCATAAAAGCTGTTGCAATTTTTGGGTTTTTTCTTTTACCTCCAAATAGGGTGTCTCCTATCTCCCAGTGATACTTTGATCACAGATAACCGAATCATCGCGTCATTCAGAATCAGGGTAAGATACTGTCGCGTGTGATCGTACACCCGGGATCCTGTATATTACCATAGCCAACATATATATAACATTTCACATGAAGGCTTGTTTGTCACGCAGTGAGACTCGTAACATTAGCGTGTGCGAAAGACACCAGCATCGAATTATTAAGGGCCAATAACTCAAGCGAACTGTACAAGTTTTTGTAGATAGTCAGTTCGAGTTTCTCTTCAGTTCAGATTTCTTCAGATAAAAAATACAAACTATGTTTCATTTTTCTCTGATGTAATGTCGGTATATGATTAATGGCGGGTATAAGTGAAGGTGAAGTATTTTCGGATTAATTATACTCTGAATGGGAACGTGCCAAAAGTGATATAAACTCAACACCCGTATAAAATGGACCCATTTGCATATAAAAATTGAGGTCACGCATTTCAGAATTTGAAAAATATATTTCAGTATTAAAAGGATTCTTAAACTTTTGGTTACATTATGTTGAACCAATCCACTTAAAGAACCTTGACAAAACTGTTTTTCAAAAAGTTGGTCACTTAACAGGATTCTAATAATTAGATACTTGATCTTGAAAAAATTTATTTCCATTTTCATATATTAAGAAAAGAAAATGGATTTTATTTTTCATAATTTATCTAAGAATTCCAATAAAGAAAAAAATTAGAGCTGACATCAATTCTTCATTTCGTGTAGCTATAATTGTTGTTGCTATTCATCTGTAATAGCATACATTGAAAATGGGGAATAATGCTTGGATAGCTCATTTACTATTAATTCAAGAGGCAATATCTATCATAATTTTGAAATGTTTGGGCAGATGATATCAAAAATATCCTTCATGAATCCACATTCATATATGTGACCATCTTTAATATGCAACTTTCATTTTAGGTATATTTCATATAATATAAAAAAAAAATACACTGTGTAGTATGACAAGTTCTTAAAAATATGGAGACAAAAGCAGTACTCAAGCCCGTGAATCCATTCAAACAATACAGAACAGGAGCATCTAGCAAACAAGGACTTACAAAACATCAGACGTAGGATCGGCTGTCATGAAGAAGTGAGCATCCCCTGCCGACAGTCAAATCATCCTGTGCTCCTTTCATGATCCGGAAATAACGAAAAGTCCGTATACAAATGAGTTTGTAAATAACAGTCTTAAATTTGGCATAAAAAACCTTAGTCAGTATAAATATTTCCATTTCTAATTTTTTTTCTCTGTGATAACTCTTTGAAAGTTAGCGGAGTTGATTTAAGGAATTAGTGTAGTATGCCAGGGCATCAGCGACAGTGGAAAACATGGGATAATTTGCATAACGGGCGAAGCCCGTTATGCATAAATTATTCCATGTTTTCCACTATCGTTGATGTCCCTGGCATACTATACTAACTAGACAGTGATTCCTTATATTTCCATTTCATTGTGAAACAAAATTGTAGATTTAGACTTTTAAAATGTAGACATAGATTTAAATTACACGAGGACTCCAATGCCAATCTCAGTAGTCTTTGCCCACTGACGCCAAACATATTTAGGCAGCCGCACGAGATTTACATGCTTATTGCATTTTAGGCCTCCTCAGCTTCTGACCTATCGACCTGCCTAATTTACATTCCGGTATAATTGTCAAGAAATCAACTTCGCTAACTTTCAAAGAGTTATCACAGAGAGAAAAAAAAATTAGAAATCTTTCTTGATAATTCTGCCGGAATGTAAATTTGGCAGGTCGATAGGTCAGGAGCTAAGGAGGCCTAATATGCATGCAAATCTCGTGCGCATCAGTCTCTGTGTCTGACAGTAGGGAGGCCAAATATGCATGTACATCTCGTGCGGCTGCCTTTGTGTTTGTCAGTGGACCAGGACTATTGAAACTGGCATTGGAGTCCTCGTGTAATTTAAATCTATGCCTACATTATTAAAGTCTACATCTACAATTTTATTTCACAATGAAATGGAAATATAAGGAATCACTGTCTAATAAGTATTGTATGCCAGGGACATCAACGATAGTGGGAAAATATGCAAATTATCCCATGTTTCCCACTATCGTTGATGTCCAGGCATACTATACTAACTAGACAGTGATTCCTTAATTAATTGTCTTAATTGATAAAATCTATTTGCCGAAATTTGAAAGGTCTTTGTTGTTGACCGAACTTGCGAAATGATGACTTGAGACTGTTGATATTCTTGTTTCATAACTAACTTATAAATAATTTGACTCATTTGAGACATTGTTCTTACATAGAACATGTTCTTGTGCATCGAATCAACTGAGAAACATAAACTGCATATGCAGGTGATAAGGGTATTTTACTACACAAGTTTTGTTATTGTTATATTTAGCATGACGTCACGACACATATACATGTTATATGATGTGCGTCAACTTAGAGTTTTGAATTTAAAGTAAAGAAATACATCTAAGCCTGCTTAAACTAAATTTTGAAGTACTTATAAAGCAAAATGAAATAAGAAGTGATGGTTCGTTGAAATGAAATATCAAGGCGTTCAACTTTGCTGAGGAACAGTTTTAACTGCTTGACTTATTCGTAAAGGATTGAAAATACGTTTTAAATCAATCGCTTAACTAACTGTAGATATATTAGATATCTAGAATATAATACAAACATTGTATTGAGTCAGGTGTTAACCATCAAAGGTTGGAGAAAAAAAATAAGCTCTCTCTCTCTCTCTCTCTCTTTCTCTCTCTCTCTTGTCTTCAATCAGGAATGCGTATAAGGAATCATCCTTTGGAATGTAGCCGGTGCGTTTTTCATGCCAAAAGGCATTACTTTATACTGGTAAAGTCCATCTGGTGTAGCAAAAGCAGATATTTCTTTTGCTCTTTCTGTTAACGGTACTTGCCAGTAGCCTTTCAACAGGTCAAATTTACTGACAAATTTGGCGTTTCCAATGCGGTCAATACAGTCATCGATTCTAGGTATTGGAAATGAATCAGTTTTGGTAACAGAATTCACCTTTCTATAGTCTGTACATAATCGGTACGAACCGTCCTGTTTTGGTACAAGAATACATGGTGAGCTCCAATCACTTTTACTAGGTTCAACAATGTCATTGTCCAACATGTACTGCACTTCCCTTCTTAGGTACTGCAATTTTATTGGATTCAGACGGTACGGATGTTGTTTGATAGGCAGAACGTCACTCACTATGACATCATGACAAGCTGCATTAGTTTTCTTTGGAACATCCGAAAAGATTTGATGATACTCATTCATCAAGTTTTTAACTTGTTCTTTTTGGTGAATGTTCAAATGTCCAAGTTTGGCATCCAAATTAGCCAAAACTTCTGAGTTTTTCAAACGAACACTCTGATTACAATCTTTCTCATTCATCTCTACACTCGTATCACTTTCAATACAATTTTGAACAGTCTTAGCATTGGCTAAAGTGGAAACTGGTTTTACAGAATTTCGGTCACACCTTTCAAAATACTCTTTTAACATGTTAATGTGACAAACCCGTTTCTCTTTACGTCGACCTGGTGTCTTAACTACATAGTTTACATCACTGATCTTGCTTTCAATTTCATAAGGGCCATAAAATCTGGCCTGTAAAGGATGACCAGGAATAGGTAAAAATACAAGAACCTTATCACCTGGCTTAAACACCCTATTTCTGGCATCTTTGTCATACCACATTTTCATTTTCATCTGAGAACTCTTCAAATTTTCTTGTGCTAATTTACAAGCATTGTAAAGTTTTTCTTTGAAATCAGACACATAATCTAAAAGATTAAGATCACTAGTCTCAGTCAGCCACTTTTCCTTCAACAATTTCAAAGGACCCCTAACCGTATGACCAAACACCAATTCAAATGGACTAAACCCAAGAGACTCCTGGACTGCCTCTCGTGCAGCAAATAGCACAAGATGAACCCCTTCATCCCAGTCTTTTTCATACTGGTAACAATAGGTCTTCAGCATCGTTTTTAAGGTCTGGTGAAAACGTTCTAGCGCCCCCTGGGACTCGGGATGATAAGCAGTTGATCTATACTGCCTAATACCCAACTCATGCATGACTTGCTGGAACAACCCCGACATAAAATTTGAGCCTTGATCCGACTGAATTGCCTTTGGTGCTCCTACAAAACTGAAGAACTTGGTTAGGGCCTTAACTATGCTCTTTGCCTTTATATTCCTAAGAGGTATGGCTTCAGGGAATCGAGTGGATGTACACATAATGGTAAGTAAATACTGGTTCCCAGATCTGGTCCTAGGCAAAGGTCCTACACAATCCACCAACACTCGACTAAACGGTTCTTCAAAAGCTGGAATTGGTTGGAGAGGAGCGGATGGTATCTTCTGATTCGGTTTACCTACCATCTGACAGACATGACACGACTTACAAAACTCAGAAACATCCTTCCTTAGCTTAGGCCAATAAAAATGACTCAAAATCCTATTATAAGTCTTATTGATACCTAAATGACCAGCCAAAGGTGTATCGTGAGCTAAACTCATGACATCTCGACGATAAGCAGCGGGGACCACTATCTGGTGAACAACACGCCACACTTCATCTGGAGATGCGTCAGGTGGTCGCCATTTTCGCATAAGGATGCCATCTGTCATATAGAAGCATTCTCCAACTTTAGTAGCCTCTTCTGGTGGAAGTGCCCTCTTACTAAGTTGAATGATATCTGGGTCTTTATGTTGCTCAGAGAGTAAACGTTCTCGGCTGAGGATGTCCTTGTCTTGGCTAACTAGTGGATGCAACTCATCATCCTCACCACCAAATTTTGGTAACAGTTCTTTCTTCTCTTGCTTCTTGATATTGTGTGGTTCTATGCTTGTTTGAGTGCCATCAAGGTCAGATAAGAAAGTGTCATTCAAATCAATATCAACAGAGGAATTCGTTTTGTCAAAGGCTTGAGTATGGTCTGCCTCCATTTCTCGTCTTCTGGCCATCGCTCTAGTCACAGCACAAGCTGGATAAATGTCATCATCTTCATGGTCGCACATGACATCTGGAGTGATTTTCTCACAAACTATAGGATCTGGTACAACTTTTCCACCAGCTAAATCGTTGCCTAGCAACAAAGAAATGCCTGGAACGGGAAGAGTAGGTCGAACACCTACGATAACAGGTCCAGTAACTAAATCTGACTTCAAACTAATTCTATGCAGGGGAACATCAATGACGCCTAGCTCCACACCCTGTAATAAAACTGACCCACCAGTAGAAGTCTGCTCAGACAAAGGAAGCACGCCCTCTAACAATAACGTCTGTGCAGCACCAGTATCTCTCAAAATCTGGACAGGTTTTATTTCGCTAGAGTCACCGAGTGAAACAAATCCCTGAGACATAAAGGGCTTATAATCCTCCATAGAATCAATAGAACCGGACTGTGAACCCTGGACATCAGGAGTGTCAGAACAAATCGAAACTAAGGCTTCTCTATCACCTCTAAATGCCGCACAAGCATGTGGTTGAGTTTTATCAAAATCATTTTTTCTCTTAAGTTTAAAGCATTCACTGATCAGATGACCCTTTTTCTTACAATAACTACAAGTAGGAAGCGACCCTATTCCAGATGATCCTTCAAAACGTCCTGGACCGGACTTAGAACCACCTTGGGATGGAGACTGGGAACTTGTGAAAGACTGAGACCCTGAACCACTCTTTTTATATGTGTCTGAATTTGTAGAATTACTGCTAGTCTGAGATCTTGATACAAAATTCTTTTTATGAGACAAAGCATAAGTATCAGATATGACTGCTGCCTCTTCAAGAGTTTTCACATTCTTATCTTCTAGATGTGTTTTCAAATCTTGAGTAACACATTCCTTAAACTCTTCTACCAGGATGACTTGGCGCAAATTAGCAAAAGTTTTATCAAGTTTCTTAGATCTAAACCAGTGATCGAATAAATCTTCTTTCTCTCGTGAAAATTCAACAAATGTTTGATTATCAAACTTTCTATACTTTCTGAACTTTTGTCTATATGCTTCAGGTACTAATTCATATGCTTTTAATATTGCTGCTTTGACCTTCTCATAGTCTGAACTTTCAGCTACCCCTAGTGCAGAGTATACCTCAGCTGCTTTGCCAACCAGTACACTTTGTAACATTGTTGACCAAACGTGTTGTGGCCATTTAAGATTCTCTGCGACTTTTTCGAATTGGGGAAAATATTTGTCTACAGATTTTTCTTGAAATTTCGGAACTAACCTAATATTTTTTGCTGCGTCAAATTCATTCTTGACAAATGACGGTTCTGGTTGGTGCTGTAATCTTAATTTCTCTAACTCAAAGTGCTCTTGTCTTTCTAATTTGTCTAATTCAAATTTTCGTTCACGCTCTCGTTCTTCTCTTTCTCTTTCTAGCTCTTCTCTTTCTTTTTCTCGATCTGCTCTTTCTAATTTTTCTCTTTCTTATCGCATTTTCTCTAACTCTAATTGAAACTGATATTCCGCCATTTTGTAAGAGCCTAACTCTGATTTAACTGTATATTCTGGAAGATCGTATTTTTCAAAGATGTTTTCTTCTACTAGTTTGTTTGCAACCTTAATTCTAATGTCTTGCTTTCTCTGAGAGGATTTAACATCTAACCCAAAATGCAAACCTAATGCCATCAAGTCATCCTTTAACGCATCAAAAACCTGAACACTTGGTGAACTAAGAAAGTCTGTGACCGAAAATACCATGTTGATTTTTGCTGGCTTATAGTCAAATTTAACGGTTCAATAAACAAAATTCTGACAATAAACTGCAAAAGTGCAAGAAATTCTTTATCCCGGACGAGCCCCCAATTCTGTTATGGGTCAGAATTACCCGAAATGCCAGAAAAAATCAAGAACACAATTTAAACTTAACAATAATTTATTTACAGTAATATATAATAAGTATATGAAACATAAAGTACAAACTTAGCAAGAATCTAAAAATACATACATCAGAGTGTCCGTTCCTGCACACAATGTCCCAATGAAAATATATCCCAGGTATATCTCAATAGTGCTTATACGACAAAAAGTTATCTATGCATCGAATTGATAGGGTATTTATACAGTATCATAAATCTAGAATATTCTAGAAATTGTTAAAATATGATATTACTGGAACAATCTGGACATACACAAAATTTAAGAATGTTCTAGATAAAATGACCGAACATGTTGACCACTCTGGAACGTTCAAGAAACTTAATGTTACTAATTATATACATAATGAAACAATACACATCTCACAACAAACCAGAAGTCATTATCGATGTTAAGCAGAGAGAGGACTAAATCTATTACTTGTGTTTATGGATACATTGCAGAAATTGTTGTGTATCATTATTTTGTAACACCTGCCGATAACGAGTATCGATTTAGATGTGATACATTCTACACGATGCATTACCCAATATCGATACTTGGACCGAGGGAATTATATTTTTGATGCGCCTTTTCTCCAATATTTAGAACTTATCGATAATTTCATAATGCCTATGAACTTTTAGTTTACTATTTATTAAATCAAGTCTTCTATTCATTAAATGACATTTTTGATAAGGGTTAAAGGAGATATATTTGCAGATAGATGTGACAAGTAGAGATATTATTTGCCGTAACATTGTTTTATCGACCTCTTGACGAAACAGAGAAATCAAATATTTACATGCCCTGCCATTTGCATGATTTGGGGTAGAAAGAGACCACCTTATCTAATTTTGGGACGGTAACTACCTTTGTCTCAATGCATTTTTTACCAGAGAGATTAATAATCATACAGGTTCACCCTTTTATACTTCCATTATAAACTTCTCAAAAGTCATTTGTCATCTAGGTTTGGAGTATTGCATTACGTTGATTGCTGTGTCAAAATTTTCTTCGTCCAGCTGCCTGCTAAATCAACAGGTAGAGAGTCGCCAGGTAATCAGATTTTTTATTTCGTTTTCAGCTTCGTTGGAGCGTGTCTAGCTCGAACCCTGGCACGTGTCTTTCGCGCGAGTAAATTTGATTGACGGATTTCGGTCTACCAGTAGCAGACGACTGTCTTAGCCGAGGCGCTCAGGCACAGGGTGGGTGGAGCCTGGAGGGGACGGATTGGTATTTAAACCGACGCCTGACAGGTGTTATGCCAAAGTCTGATATCAATCCTAGATCGACCCTTCTTTTCCATGGTCGTGAGCTAAGTACGCCAGTTCCACACGACAGTCGCACGACAAAGTATCGGAGACATCGCAATGACGACAACATTAAGCTTGGTGCCTTTACATACGTTGTCTACATCTGCAAACAATGGCATCCAAATGACATCGGGTCCATATATTTTAGTGAGAGCTACGTTACCGGCGGAGGTTCCAGCAAAAAGGATAGTCAAGAAACCGGACAATATTTTATCGAAGGAACCTGAGGCGCTGCGCTGCAAAAGAAGAACAGATTCACAAGGCCTGCATAATATTCTACCGAGACCGCAGCCTGCAGCAGTGGCCAGACGTAACGAAAGGGAACGGAACCGGGTAAAAATGGTCAACCTCGGCTTTGAAACTCTGAGGGAACATGTTCCGAATGGAAAGAAGAACAAGAAAATGAGTAAAGTGGACACTTTAAGAGCCGCGGTAGAATACATCAAGCAGCTGCAAACCGTGCTCCAGGACGAAAACATGGATACAACTAGTGTATCAAATTCGACTTCTCTGAACAATTTTGACTTTTCAGCATTATCGCCCTCACAGAGTGACTTTTCTCACTGTAACTCTGCAGAGCAGCTTTCTCCGGCGCCCAGTATGTCCTCCGATGCCTTCTCAGAATCCTTCAGTTCAGAGGAGGAAGAACTTCCAGACCTTGGTCCCTGGTTCTCCTGAATACTGATGGAGCTTTTTTAACATTAGGTAGGCATATAAAATTTCATGTGCGTTCTCTTTAATCGCTCTGATTTTATCGAGCTTATCATAAATTCGGGGAGATGTCTATCAATATTTTAATTTGCATTTCTGATTTTAATATCTTGAGTATAAAACTAGAGAAAAATTGCATAGGCACTTTAAAATCAAGATAATATAACAATGTAGAATTTGTATTCATCCTAGCTGTCTATAAGGGTTCGTGTTTACAGGTAAAGCCGTTGTTCGCTATGTAAATATTTAGTCAAGTCAATAGGAAAAACTTGTAAAATTTGTGTCACCCCCGACTCTGGTGCACGGTGCCATTATTGCTTAATTTTCTGATAGCATAATATTAGCCATCTGCCACCAAATTCGTTGAAGTAAATTCTTTCTGCTGTGATTTAGCTTCGATGAACTTTACACATTTTCTGTCGGCCTAAAGTCATATTTATATGACTTCTTTACACGGTCAATGAAGAATTCGGCAATGAAGAAGGCCTGGGTATTCAGTCTCATTAATTATTGTTAGAGGCCACAGATTTTTTTATTGATAGAAGTTGTCTGAAATAATTCAATATAATTATCTCTATTTGTAGATTTGTATTTAAATCTGTATTACCATGACAACGGAGATGTGTGCAATGACAGAACCAATCAGGAACGGGTTCCTATGGAAACAGCCTGAAGTTCGACAAAACAAGACCTGCCTTCTACTGTGTTGACAGACAGAGTTATTTTGATCTCTTTTAATATATATTATACATGTATAGACTGTGTTCATACCTTATCACGCATTCCATGTGTTCATCTGTTATTACCCGATGTGTTCTACTTAAAGAAAGCGAGTAATTTTATTATCCTCGTTCACAAAGTGCTTCCATGTTATTCTGATGTTATTTATAAGAATTTTTAATCCAGTTTTTTTGTATTTTTTACTGCAGTTGTATATATATATGACATTGTATATGTTACTTGATACAATAATATTTTGTACATTGTTGATGTTGACTGATTATGCATTCCATATTTTGTCTTTTTGACATTTTTTTATTATGGCAAATAAAATATTACGAAATACTGAAACCTTGTTTATGAGCTGAAGTAAGCATGCTAGATTTATTACATGAATGAAAATGCATATTGGATAAAACACGGTTCTTTTTATCTATAGTTGGGATTTACAGCTACGGGCCAGAGGTAGAAAAATAAATTTTAAGATTTGTCGTGAAGAAGCGAAATGATATGCGTAAATATCGTGACATAGTTACATAGAGATTGCAAGAGTGCATCAGTTTACATTACACATAAGCATTCATACTAGGTTTTAGGAGAAAATCTGGAAACTTAAGAAAGAATGTATCATAGATTGTCTTACTTAAGACTGGTTGCAAGTACATGTATATATTTATTTATATTGGGCAACGAGTTTTATCGGAGAGGGATTGAGATATTTATTCGTGCTTTCTTTAAAAAGAGATATGTATTAAAAGAAATAGGAACAATGAGAAAAAAAGCTTAAACAATCAGCAGATAAAAATGACGATTTGTCATCTGAAAAAGATTAAAAATATAAGGTTTATTTTAAACAAAACTAAATAAAGTTATTTTTAAATAATACTGGTATATAACAACATTACATTTCTTTCATTCATGAGTTTTCCAGAAGAAAATCAATCCGAGTGACACATCCCATTTGTCAACGACTCGAGTCAGAAGTTTGAGTTCAACTGTTCGATTTCTAACACGAATCCAGAAAGCACAACTTTTGATGCATTTAACAACTAATTTCCAGAAGAAGAAAAAAAAAACGGCGAGTTCCGGCGTTCCCTGTTCGGTATTTTAATTAATTAATTTATTTATTATTCAAGTAAAGAGAGTAATTCTAGGGGATAATTTAGAAGATAAAGAATTAAACAAATTTTTCTGCGTATTCAAATCGTCACCCTAAGTATCCGTGCAACATTTTACTCTCATCTAAAAGAATTCTAACATTAAATGATTGATTGTGTAATGTTTAATGTCCCTCTTATACCGGGATTTTTCACTCATATGGAGACGCCAACACTTACCGGTGGAGAGCTGCAAATTTTGTCCTATACTCGGCACTCATGGACATTGAACAGGTAGGGATCATTTTCGTACTAACACCTACTGCGACAGGGGACCTCGGTTTCTACGGTCTACCGAAAGACCGGTCTCAAAGTCCAACACTGGGATTCGAACCTGCGACGTAAGAATCAACTCCTTACTTCGCGATTCTATAGCAGACACTCTAACCACTGCGCCACGCGGGCGATTATGCTAACATTTAGTTTGGATTACTAACATTTAAGTTTGAAACGAAATATTCACTTTACTTTTATGAAGTCTTTCAACATGTTTACATTTTATCTGAAAAAAAGGTCATGCAGTTGCATCGGATCTTACAATAGTTTCACTATTTTAAAAATTGAGAAGCTCAGGGACTTTTCCGAAGAGCTGTAAAATACCGCATTCACCAGAACTATGGGCAATTTCTTTTAATTCATTGGGGTTTTTTTTTATAAAAAAAAAATAATAAATTAAAATTAAAATTAATTTGAATTTTAATGTTACATTTATTTGTCTACATTTCAAAATAAGCGCAAAAATCTTAAATGAAGACTTCTTTCATTTTAATAACATTGTAACTAAACAATGTAGCATAATGGACTTGATTGTGATTACGTAATGAAGAACACAGTTTTAAATTTTTCAATAAATAAAAAATGAAATTTCAATATCGCCCGTAAACCTGTACATCGAGACTGTTTTTCAAAATATAAATTTGTATTCTTACACTGGTACCTATAGTTGTAACCCGTCAGTGGAAAGCCGATCAAAGCGGTCGTATCTTTTTTTTGAACATCAGAGCACTCGAGTTAGTTGTTTAAAGTAAAAGTTTATACCCAATCTGAGGCCAAAAATTATCTTCTATAATATATTATGGAGAAAAAAAATACTCGGTTCAATACCTTGGGGACATGTGACCTTCGTCACTGACACGATTAATGCTGTGTATATTAAAATAATCAGGTTTACGACTTTTAGAACCCCTTAGTAATCATATAATGCTCTTTGTGATTAAATTCTAATATTTCTTTCCGGACAGCAATCTTTCCTGATAGAAGTCACTCACTTCTCTGTTTACTCCGGAGATCAAACTGGCGCAGTCATTGGTTCTCTCTTTAATCTTTTTTTCATAATGGCTGATGGGATTTATTCGCCTTTGATGAAACTTTGTTTCTTTAGAGAAAAAAGTTTGATTTTAAGAAAAAAGTGTATGTTCAAAGAAAGTATTTAAAACGAATAAAATTTCGATTTTGACAAAATTCATAATCTAACACCTTTTACAAATCATTTTACGAATCATAATTAAAAGAGAATCACTTATATATTGCATTTTACGATTCGCACAATTGAAAAAAGAAAATCAAAAGTGATGATTGTGAATAGTTGCAGTCATCCAATTGCACAGAATTTTTAAATGTCAAATATATCTTTTCAAAAGTAAGTTTATTTCTTTAAACTCGTGACTCACATGTTTTCAAGTTATTTACTAATTATTATGTTTTCTTTATATCTGAAAGATATGAATTTTGGGGAATGCATGCAGATTGGATATGTTACGGGTTAAAAAAATATTTTTCACTTACATTCACTCTTAAAAGTACTTTTTAAAAGTCCGATACTTTATTTGTCGAAATAAAACTTCAAAAAGTTTTTGCAAGTCTTAAGATTCATTCCAAGTTGGTGTTTTCATTCCTTTGGTTGTAAAGGTGGCCTAAATCTACCTGTTGGCAGACTAAAATCAGCTCCTATTTTACATATCCCTTCTAAATAATTCCCTCATTTGTACTGCCTTTTATGTCGATATGTTTTTCTCTTCCCGTGTATAGAAAATGTTCGACGGATATTGTCACCTCCTTGAATTAAAACTAAATTCAAGAAACTGAATTTTATGATAATTTTTTCTTAAACTTTGGACGTACGTATTGAACTAGGCCATGTCGTATTTTCCTTGGCAGGCAGACCGTGTCGGGAAACCTTCTAATTTGTTTTCTACAGCGCTCGATCAATGCCCGGCCTATTGCGATAGGCAGCTTTGAAATCTAATAAACCATCCATGGAGAATCTCCATTAAAATCCAAGCGCCGACAAAATTATGCATCTCCTTTTCTGTGTCGAATGCTACCGTTACTACGTACGTGGAGTTCTTGTTTACTCATGTCAAAAATGCACGAGAAAGGCGCGTGCGCCCCACGCGCAAGTAAAAGCAAGACGCCTTAGAAAAATAAATTATTTCAAAAATTGACGATATGGTTGCGCAATAAACAAAAAATGACTTTGAATTTCAGATTTTCTTTTACAATAAAATCTTATTTTCTGGTTTTTATCTAAGATACTTAATTTATGAGAGTTAATATTATCCACTAGGAACTTTAATAAATTGCCCACGCGCTGTGACTCGGTCCGACCTTCTCAGTCTTTTTATCCCTACTAAATCTTGTATTGATTTTCGGGTTATAAATTTGAATTTCTTGTCGTCAAAAGATTACATTAAAACACACAATAAACCACAGAAAACTTGTAATTGTATTCAAATTAGCTAGAACATTGCCGACAGCAAACATTGTAAGTCCTTCTCCAAGATAAAATATTGATTACTCTTTTTCTCTAACTTTAGAACTTATTTCAACAATAATTCTAAATCCATGGTGTTAATTTCACGTCAAAATAAACGTTTCAAAGCGAGAGGCACCCTTCCCTCTTGAAGACAAAAAAAGCGCCTTCAATCAAGTTCTCGCGATACATTGTATTCTTAGCGAGAATAGAGAAGTATAATCAATAACAAAAAAAACTAAACAAACATTTCAAAGTGAAAATTTATAAGATTTAACTAGGCAGTTCTGAAAAAACAGACAAAGTAGGGTTTTCTTTTTGTCTTGAGTTTTTACTTATCAGCATTTCAAGACATTTTCTTCGAAATTTTACTCTCAAGACGCCATAAAAAATCAGTTTCTACTTCGTCCAGTAGCTTGTCTAGCCAGAGAAATCATGGCGACGCAGATTTGGCAGCCATTCGCATCTAGTCGACAAAATTAGGAAACAGACGACAATCTGTAACTTTTTATTTCAAAATATTTCGGAAATGAAAAATGATAGGTCTTAAACACGAGCGTCTAAAGAGCTGCCAGCGGATTCGGACCTCCGAAAGCGTGTGAATTCGCGAGACGATTCGGGAGTAATATGGCCGTCTCCGCGACAGTATCACGCCCCGTAGTGACAATTTAGACTGAAATCTTGCCATTCGGGGGCCTTAATTGACTCGGGTGACCACACAAAACCTCGATCATAAAAAGTTAGGATTATCACATTTTTGAGAAACTTGTTGAGTGAATTTCAAAGATTGAACAGATGAAAAGCTTGGGTTCTTTCTATCGAGATATCAACATTCTCTTATTAAGAGCGATCACACTCACGATCAAGGCCCTATAAAACTGAAAGCATAAACTTCAAAACCTAAATTCGTGGCATACTTTAATTTTCAATTGAAGGACTTAGAATTCATCTCTGATCATAGCTATATCCAAATGATTTTAAAGTGTGTTTGCCTTTGATGATTAATATGAGTGAAATATATCTTTTCATATCTAAGAATACTTTAGAAACCATTTTGGGATATTTCAGCATTTACTTTATTGACACTCTTTTCACATTTTATTGTATGTCATAACATGTTCATCACTTTTTAATATTTATAAAAACAAAGAGTATCCTCATTTCAATTACTTTAGGACCCTTTAAAATTCTTTTCAATCAGTCAAAAGTCAGGGTTTATGATACAAAATAAAACATCCAGATTCATGCATGTGCACCGCAACACAGACCTCCGCCGTGGAAGTTAGTGCTGGTCACTTTGCTTTCCAATTATTCTTTGTAATGAAGTAGTTGGCGTCCCACGGGGAGGCACTAATAACCCTTCCTTCCCTTGACCTCCCTCCACAATACTGTCAGCAGGACCTGTTTCTGCATTCGCACCCTCTATAAGAAGACACAGCGCACGATTTAAAAAAAGACTTACTAAATCGGAGAGGGTCATTATTCCCGGATTAAATATGTTGAGAATCCTTGACGTTTAGATGAACTGTGCTTAGATAAAAAAAAACTTTTTGAAGTAATAACAGCTTGATAGTCTTAGAATTAATTTTTTTTTAAATTGTAATAAACGTAATTCTCAATATTGCCCTTTTTGCACCGTTAACTTTGAATTTCGGCTTAGTTTTGTGTTCGATTTCCTTTTATGTTTATTTGAAATTCTTTAAAATAAAACGATATCACCTTTGAGTTTTCTGATGAACAATAATTCTTATTCGTGCACAAATATTGTATCCTATATTCAATATGTATTATTGCTGGTAAAAATGCAGGGCATATCCGGGTCACTGCTGCATGACGTATGTACATGTACCTTCAGACCACGTCTCGTCTGCGTTTGATCGTGCACATCAGCCAGATCATGTTCTCCAGTACGCTTTTTATAACGGTTTAACTGTCTATCGTGGCCGTCACATCTGGGCACCCAGAACAAAACAGTCCAAGAAAACCACCCAGAGTCGGACAAATTGATATTGTATTTTTAATTTGTCATTAAGCGACCATCCTTTTGAATCTGGATGGAGGTGATGAGGGTTTTAATTGAAGGTAGATTGTTGGACATTCGGTCAGGTAGCCGGGCAGGTACGGGACGATATTAAAAGTCCCCGCATGTGACAAGTGCAGGGATTTATCAACCAGGTATAAAAATACTTGATTAAAACCGATGGACTGAACAAGCAGTAACCATGTCTTTACAGAAAAGACCTCTGATCTTGCGATAAAATCTAAATCTTCCGACAGAAGCTATTTGACGCCCTCAGTCTCTTAATAAGTTTAAGTCCAGAGAGAGAAAGAGGGAATAAATTGTTGTCCAAAGAAAAGAGAGAGAGAGAAGGGAGAATTATGTCACTCTAGTTTCCTGTTGGGAACTGCTCCACATACGAATCAGTCCGTCGGTGTCTATGGGGAGGTGACGTCCCCTCCCCCTTGTTTGTCCTACATAGGTGTTTGCCTACAAGAGTTTGTCACTGTTTGGGGTCAGACGAAGGCTACACCCCACAGGGTACCATCAAAATTAGACGTCCCAAATTACTCCTGTGTCAGTCAACAATGGTGTTGTCATTGTAAACTTTTATTTTAATTCTTTTAAGGTACTTTTTTCTACTTTGAAGACAATTTTCGACTCGAATTTAAAATTTTTGCCAATTTAAATTTTAACCTGTCTTCGGCAATGTGTATTGCATTCTTTTGTGCCCATTTGCATGGATTTGCTGCGAGCTTTAAAGTTTTGCAGGCGCATCGTGTCATTGAGCTGTTTATTAGCTTCTAATGAGGGTCATAAACACTGTACTATTCACCCGTAATTATCGCTTACGATTCGACGATTTGTCCCTACCTATATATAGGTATCAAGTTCGTCCATTTCTAATCCCTTATTCTTACACTGTGGGAAAACGATTTGCTTCCACTTGAAAAATCTATCTTCTTAGATTAAAAGTCGACTCGAATTTCTGATTTTGATTTTAAGAGATACAGATACGTAGATTTTTCAGAAGAAAAATTGTTATTTTATGTTGAAATTTGTAGAAGTAAACAATGCGCCCTGTCAAGCCTTGGGACAAGTGCCTTTCAGTTCAATGTAAAACGGATATGAGGTTCCCCGGATGTGAGCTTGGTACTTGAGTTCCGTAGAACACATAGATTTTTTTTACGGGAAAACTGTTGTATATGGTCAGTTTAAACCGCCTCCATGAACTTTTTTGGGAGGTCATTTTCATTATGAAGTGTTTTCTGAAGGAAGGACCGTGAGAAAATCCCCCAAACTCCGTGTCCTCATTGTCATGAGTTACGAATGGATCATCAGACTGCATTTTGATCTCTTAAACGTTTTATACAATTGCAGTAAGAGGTCGTGGCGACTTGTATAGACTGTGCGCATTCTTGACGCTGAAAATCCTTTGTAAATTCAATTAATGCACGACATGGCAAAACTCAATGAAGATAAATTGCTTAGAAACCTTTACCAAATAATGTTGTTAAGTGGTGAAAATATGCAGCTTTTGAAGTTTATTAAACTGATGGAATAAGTTTTAAATTAGACCGATTTATAGTATTATAAATAAACATAACATACCATGACACTAAATTATACTTAAATTTCGCTTCAAATGAACATTTTACGCCTAAAAACTTAAGATATTTACCTTATATTGAACCTGCAGTAAAAATATATTTTGTAAATTATGCGAATTTCCTATATTTTGCAGATTTTTAATTTTTTTTTTACCTATAAAAATGATGAAAGTTCGATACGACACTGGACTGTTATTTGATGTTTAGATTGAGCTGAATTTACAAACGTGTGTCAAGTGCTGATTTTACAAAATGGATAGAAGCCTGAACTCTGTTCGGGCAAACCGGATGTCCTCACTTAAAAATCAAATTTAAGTCAAAGAAGAACTTCCAGGTGTTCAGATATCCAACACCCCAAAACATTGACATAGTCTTGTAATGTTTGAGAAACTGTAGGGTCATCGTCCTTCTTCTACAGTCGATCTACTCCCATACTTTTAGTCTGGCTTTCTTTTGCAGAAGCAATTCTCTGTTTTAAATGCAAAGGAAAAAATTATGAACTATGTGTTGAATAGGGGGAGTTCGTATAGGATTGAAGATGTAATCAAATGATTTAATATTAAAGTTTGTTGTAGAAATGCAATGTTCGGGGACGTGGATTTTGTAATCTTCTCAAAACTGATATCGGTATTAAATACATATTTTATAAACGACGACGTTTTACGACTGTTTAATCAAATGCACATAGATTGATAAAACCAATGCTCGTATATATGAAAAACTAAAACCATTTAAACATATGGATATTCTGCCTGGTGCAAGCAGAAAGTTAACCAAATAGGCAACACTGTACGACATGAAGAAAAGTCAAGGTTACATGGATACAAGTTTTATTCTCCTTTAGTGTGTGGAGCATGTGTATACAGCAAGCGCCATGCGTATGCCTGAGTGTATGTGTGTGTGTAAAAAAAAAAAAATACAAAAAATACAAGCAAATCCTTTCAAATAAAGTACAAAACAAGTTTTACAGAGATATTATATTTAAACACAAGAAAGGTATAACAAATTAGTGACCAAAATGGCAAGCCATATTTCAGAGAATGTTTTGACCTTTAACTGAACTTTAAGCAAAACTTTTATGTAGATTGAAACTTTATAAAATACACTCAAATAAGGTGAAAATATAGCTCAAAATAACATTAAAAGACTTACACAGTGGATTTAGGCACTCAAAATATCGGATGCATGATGATAAAGTACTTTTAAGCCACATAAGGGCTGAACAGGAAGTGAATAAAATTGAAGTGAACTCATAACAAAAATAGTAAAAAATCATAGTAGTTAAGTCATACCAAGGATCATTTACCATTTACATACTGGAAGAATTCATCGACAATTCACTGTATAAATAATGGCCAAACATTAGTATGGAAAACGTCAGTCAACATTTGACTTAATGATTGATTGATTGATTAATTTATTGTATATTGTTAAACGTCCCGAATTTTCACTCATATGGAGACGCCACCACTTGCTGGTGGAGAGCTGCAAATTCTGTCCTATACTCGGCACTCAGGGCTATTGAGCAGGGAGGGATCCTTTTCGTGCCAGTACCAACTGCGACACGAGACCTCCATTTAGTTGGATTCGAACGATGGATTCGAACCCGCAACGTAAGGATCAACTCCTTACTTCGATGTCTTAATGATACATTGTATTTGCTGACATCTTCATTGTACAGACCATCGAACTTATGAAATGTCTTCATTAAACCATGATTATACAATATATTTTTACTCAGGATTTTCATGATAAACATTCTTGACAGTTGTTGCACATTCATAGCACAGTACAGACTAGAACCAAAAGTATCTGACGAGACTGCAGCTTTACTGGTCTGTATTTATATCAAAGGAAGAGAAAAGTAGCACTTACACTTGAAACTATGCTACTGCAATAGATAGAATAATGTTCCTTGGTGAAGATGCTTTGTGGCAAGATGTACTGCAATGGGACTAAACCGCTGGAGGATTAACGTTTTGGAAGAATTTCAGAAACAATATGCGTAGTGAAAACATCCTTTTTTTACTCATGAGAATGTCCATGATTTAGATCTATGTGGGGTTTTTTTAGGACCATAGTGTGATGAAACACTGTAAGCGGGTAACGTATTTTGTCCTGAGATACAAATTCTTGACAAAAAGAGTCGAGTCTTTTACATGTTGTTGAATCTTACATTAGTTGTGATTTGAATATGCGTCGTGAATACACCAATGACTCTTTAGCGAAATAAAAATTAAATAGCAATTTTACATGTAGCCGGTAAAGAAACAAACAACAATTGACACACCCTCACAATGACATAAAGTACAGAATGTCATTATATATTTTTAAGTTTATTTAACCTACTATTTTAAAAATAATTATAGACAAAGTTAGATAAAAACCATACTTTTGTTTTAATCTCAGCTGTATTTTACGTGTAAGGATGTTGTTTGAAACTTTAAAAACGTAGAAGGTGACTTCAAGAGCAGTACGTGACTTTTACATGACTTTACAGTGTTTCTTTCAGTAAGAGCTAAGAAGGAGAAAATCTAGAAATGTTAAGAAGAGACTTGTTAACGTTATCAGGGTTCTATCCCCGTTATTTGCTACAGTTTTACCCATAAATTCAATTGAAATTTAGTAATCTGATATTCAGAAAAGAATTTTTGGGATTAAGTAACGGTTACATTACGCTTTAAGAATCTCATTTCATTTGAAACCGCACGCGTTTCATCAAAAAATGATAGAAGTGTACTTCAAATCTATCGTCTTTCATATTACGGTAAAGGTAATGTGTATTTGTCCAAATCTTAATTATGTAGACAATATTTGCTTTAAAATATATATATAATACATGTTATATCACATTTGCATATAGGTAGACGACCACTCGACTGAAATTTCAGATATTGTGCATCTCCTAGACGAAAAACTGTTATAATCTACACCGGATGACATAGATTTTATAGACAATTTACATATTTGATGTACATACCTGTATATTTACAGTTATTTTGGGGGAATTCTTCGAAATTTGATTCTTTGGCTCGGGGTTTCTTGAATAACGCAGTAACTGTCCTTCACGCCATCTTTGTATTCTATTCCTTTATTTTTCTGTATTTCTTGTCTTGTTTTTTGCAACTACAAGTATTACTAGTAATTATTACAATTCATATTTCTAAAAATAAAAACAGTTGAGTATAATTTCACATTTATTGTAGGTTACTTAAACTTTGTCGGTATTCATACATTTCCAGAGTTTCTCCTTTACAAACGCGACTTTTGGAAGAACATTTATACTTTTATTTGGTGAGAACACCTTTGGATTAGCTACCTGAACCCCCAAAATAAAAAAAAAGATATTTACAGGTAAACAGATTTTTGTTCAAATGACAAAACAAAAAGAGAAAATTCTAAGTAAGATTAGTATTCCTTGAAATAATTTGATTCTCGTTTTATTCTATAGTAAATCTCAACTGCTATCAACTGTGAGTCAGGCACTCGGGAAAGATTTCTTTAACTTGAAGTTAAGATTATTCACGTTAAAATAAAAATCTATGTATCATTTGTTTCTCATATTTGACAAATTTACAAATAGATATTCTCCCACAGTTTTGACATTAAACATGAGACTATACCAAATCCACGTGAACTGTTTACTTGTAAACATCTCCTTCCCTGGAACCATTGTGATGTTGTCTGTGAAATGTAACACCTGACTCGGGTAGGTTGTTGGATTCCCGTGAGAAGGGTAAAATCAGTTCCTCTTGCACGCCTGCTGTTATCGATTAATTATAAATTGTGTTCTTAATATATCCGGATGCCTGTTTTGTTTTTTTTTTGGAATTGTCACTAGAATGTCTAACATGTCAAAGTTAGAAAGTTTTGATTTAAACAAGATTTAATCAGTACATAATAATTATTCTGGTTTTTTTTTTTACATTTACTTTTTTAGAGTAATTATAATTGATTTTTGCTTCACACAATTATTCTATAAATTAAGAAAAAAATAACGACCTTTATGCTTGCAAAAAAAAAATAACATGTCCCCTGACAACATCTAATTGACATTAACTATCACCCTGATTCCCGAATCAATAATTAGGATCGGGAATCCTCGGGTGTCATCCACTCAATACACATTCAGCGTCAAAGAGATATCTTGGCAAGATGGAGGTCGCGGTGGAGAACAGATTAACCATCTGTTAAATAGTCACACAATGATGAAGCGCTGGAGTCGTTTTGTGTCCCTGTCAAATGAACGTGCATTGGTCGTGTCATAAGATAAAACTGATATCATACAATCAAATTCTTAATTATCGAATTGAATGTCATGTGATGAGGTATCACGTGGCCGTTATCGATTTTTGCCAAAATCGGATATGACCTTAAAACCATTGGATTGCGTTTTAACTTTTACTTGTATTATTTACATAACTTTTTTCATAAATCTTTTAAACTAGTATTTAAGTTGTTAATACATAAATACTAGTATCCGTTAAGCGGAAAAGAAGTAAAATATCCTGTTACAGCATACTCACTTAGATCTGACATGTCACCATAACTTCTGACATGTCACCATAACTTCTGACAAGTCACCATATTTTCTGACAAGTCACCTTAACTTTTGAATTCATTATAATTATCTGAAAAGTCAACATATCTATCTGACAAGTCACCATAATTATACACTTAGTTACAAAACTTCTAGCAAGCCATTATATTTATCTGGCAAGTCAAAATATCTATTTGACATATAACCATAACTGTTTGACAAGTCTTATTAATTGTCTGACAAGTCACAATAACTCCTGGCAAGACATTTTAATTTTCTGACAAGTCACCAAAATTTCTGTCACAGTAATTATTTCACATGTCACTCTAATTATCTGACAAGCAACCAAACTATCGGCAAGTCATTATCATTATCTGACAAGTCAATATAACTATCTGAAAAGTCGTCATTACTCCTGACAAGTCATTGTAATTCTCTAACAAGTCAACATAACTGTCTGACAAGTCACCATAACTTCAGGTAAGTCAAAATATCTTTCTGACAAGTCAACATAACTTACCTAGGAAATCTTCATAATTATCTCACAAGTTGACAAAAATAATTAAAAAGTTCAATGTATTCTTATCTGATGAGTGAACATAGCGTTTGACAAGTCAACATAATTATTTTCCCAGTCAATATAACATCTAATATCGACATAAAAATTTAAAAATAACATCGATTTTTCCGATGATTGTGAAGACTTGTCAGAAATTATTTTATTACTTTTAATTATTGTTTGCCGACTCGATCGAGCTTTACAGAGTTTAGGTAATTTAAAAATTTTCAGTGCTTTCAGACTCAAAATACACTTTAATATGGCGACATACAGAGCCTTTCACGGCCCCCAACATGGACGTTCAATATGAATGTTCAAATTACACAGAGATATATCTGACAGGAATAAAAGGGAATTCTGATTTTCTTTATAAAATCGGGTTCGGAATGTTGGGTAGGAGGAACAAGGCGTGACAAACCTATATTTAGATTTATCATTAAGAACATACTTTCCATTAAGATTTCAAACATTTCTAAAGAATAGCACTGACCATGTTTAATTCTTACATTTTTCTAGTTTTACTTCTTTTTAAGAATCAAGACTTCTGGAAAATGTTTAAATAATGATGCATGAGAAAAAAGTCTAAACATGGCGACTGTTATGAATCGGTTACACACATGAGGAACCAAGCACAAACCCCTGTGGTCGGGAGAAAGCTTCTGGGTGCTCTACCAGCGTCCAGCCTTTGTATGATGGTCACAAAGAAGGGTAATACGTTGTACCCCTCTGTGATTTGCCGGACAAAAGAAGACCCGGACAAAAAAGATGAAACTGGTTCGTTCAAGGTCACAAGATTAGAGATCAATCCACGACCATATCAGGACAAGATAGATTCCTGTGCAGATAATGATGATGATGAAACAGTATTAATGTTATTGCTTTGGTGTATATTCTATTATACTTTGCACTTACATTTTAAAAAAAAAATGTTTCTTTATACATCTATTTCATTGATTCAATTAATTCTTAAAAGTCATTTTATCTCAGTAGACAGTATGCGTATTTGATTGTAGAAAGGGATTTTATTTTACATTTAGGAAAGTGCATTTTCAGATACGACAACAATAATATAAAATTAATCTGAGATATGTTCCTTGGTATGTAATTTCCTAAATAATCTGAATATTTAGCTCCTTTGTTTGGAATGAAGTTGACAGATCTCATCGTATATGTTTGAGGAGAAAATAATCTTAGAATGTATAAAAAAATGAAATTTATACTTTGCACTTGCATTTTTAAGAAAAAATGTTTCTTTATACATCTATTTCATTGATTCAATTAATTCTTAAAAGTCATTTTATCTCAGTATGCGTATTTGATTGTAGAAAGGGATTTTATTTTACATTTAGGAAAGTGCATTTTCATATACGACAACAAAATTACAATCTGAGATATGTTCCTTGGTATGTAATTTCCTAAATAATCTGAATATTTAGCTCTTTTGCTTGGAATGAAGTTGACAGATCTCATCGTATATGTCTGAGGAGAAAATAATCTTAAAAAAAAAACAACTAGCGTATTCACAAAAAATGAAAGATATTTCGAGGCTTTGTGTTGGATAATGTAATATAAACTGATGACAGTGCTATATTATCTAAGAAGCAAAATAAAACCAGGCACTACGTTATTGCTGCCCTAGCTGTTTTGCAAAGAGGTTACCCTTCCTGTAACTTTAGATGACCCTCTCCATGTGACAAAAAAATTCTCGTGGGTACAGGAAGTTGTCATATTTACCCCTTTTGAATCTTTCAGCCAGAGCGAGCAATGATACTAAGGGGCCCACTCGATATGCTAATGTTTGGGTCCGCATCCACTCTGCATTGTGTAGAGTCGTGTCATCTATGTAAATTTATGTGCAAATCCGCATACGTAGCTTAATATAGAAAAGAAGCGTTGTCTTTGGTAGTGTAGCCTTAGGGAGAACGCTGCATTATTGGATTGGATACATGGAGACCTGGTTACGGTCTAGTAGGTATGAGTTTGAATCTCCCTGACCCGCGATTTCTCTCTCTCGTATCCGTAACTGTGCCCCCATGACCCCTCGGGATGACTTCTCGTCGGGTGTTTAGATTCATTTAGGCCTTTCGTTTATGTCGTCTAATTACGAATGTGTTGGCGTACAGGGTTACATGTAAAACTATCATTTGTGCCTAGATCTCTGTCATCAGGGGAGCTTGAATCTGATTTATTGACGGCACGTTAATGAAAGCGCACGAACGAATACGCCCCGCGGCAACGCTACCCGAATATCCCCCACCGAAGACTAGCTATTTTCTCCTTTCTGTTTCACAAGATTAAAAAAAAGGTTTAAAAGAATATCGGTTTGCCTAATGTTTTCTTGCAATCAAAAATTCGATTACCCTTATATCCATTTATCCTAAGGCTGAAATGTGCAATAGTTAATCCAGCCATCAGTTGACAAATTGCATATTCTCGAAGCAATGGAGCTCGACTGACATATTATTTGCAAGCTTTTAAAATGACTTTCAAACAGTTTTTCTTAATACACCAGGCAGTTTCTGCATTAATTTATTTTTTCAAAAGGATATCGAGTCCATGTGTTTGACCCATGCACTTTATTTTGTATTGCATTTATTTTGCTAACAATTCAATGAATTAATCAAATATCGATGAGCATTATTACAACATATTGTTTTCACTGTTTATAGTATTCACAGATATGATTGTATATAAAATACTTCATTCACAAAATAAACTTGAAATAGTGGCTTAGAACATACTTATCATTGATAAAATCTTTGAATATTTCATGTAAACATTTAGGTCAATGAATTAATTTAATATCTGATAATAAAGTAAGTGAACTTCGCGTGTTGCTTTTGTGATTTTGAAGAAAATAAATCACTATTAATGTAGCAGTGGTGTATACCACTGGCACTCTCAACAAACGCTATGAACCCACATTAATATTTCATTGGGTATCGTCAAATCTTGTCAAAAAACTTTCTCCGAGCAGAAAGATAAATCCAACGATAAAAAAGATCAAACGCGTGAAGATAAGCCACGCCCCCATAGAGTTAAACCCCGCCCTCTGCCCTTCTTAAAGTGAAACGTAATTCGCGAGTCAGACGCGTGTCGAACGACAGCGTTTGACATTAAGAAACCAATCGAAAGCCTTGTTTCATTGGTCGTGATTTTCGTTAAATTTCATAACATGCTTTTGACAAAACATTGGTTCTTTAAAATGCAAGCCACGCTTTCAGATCAAAAGAATACATTTGAATTCCAGAAAGTAAAATTACGTCGTCGCGTGTCCAATTTATGCGCGTTCTTTAATAACATCCGATTATTTTTATCTGAATATTAACTAATATTTGCAAGTCATAGGAAAATGAAATCTTGTTTTTATTGTCATTCATAAAACTCTTACTTTAAAAGTGGCGGTGAAGGTGAGAGTGAAGGTACCACCCAAATGTAAATAGCATTGTCGACCAAATCTAAAGACGTAAAGAGACAGCTCTTACCTCCATTATTTCTATCAAAGGAATATTGCTCATACGAGGAGATATTTTTGTTTGATTTGGGGTTTAGTTGAACAAAAAACAACGAAATCTCGCGCCACCAAACACACATTCAACAAAAAACCCCGAGGATCACAGAACTTCTTGGAGGAAACCGAACATGCTGACTTTAATGATAATCAAGTTTGACATCAATAGCACAAATAACGAAACATGTTTTCATAACATAGTCATGAATTTCAAAATAAAATGATCTAGACTACACAGCCGGGGATCCTAAATGCCAAATATGGCGTCCTGATTTCTGCAATATGTGGCTGGCCACGACAATTGTCAAGATAGGTGATTTCGGTTCCATCCCGGTTGGGACCGTCTGCAGATTCTCTTGAACAGACTACAAAGTTACATCTTTTTTTTATCATAGAATCATCAT
This sequence comes from Saccostrea glomerata, assembly GCA_003671525.1. Lineage (NCBI taxonomy): Eukaryota > Metazoa > Mollusca > Bivalvia > Ostreida > Ostreidae > Saccostrea > Saccostrea glomerata. The sequence continues at coordinate 750,997 of PRKT01000227.1, read as the reverse complement.
TATGTATGCATTAAACTTTTTATTTAATAAAGCAATTATTTTGTAATTACCTTTTTAATTCGTGATATTTGATTGCATTTCGAAATTCTGACTTTTATTTTTAGATGACCTTATGTAATTTCTGAACGGAACTTGTTAATCATAAATTCAGTCTTTACTCTTCAACGTTAAAACAAGGTAAAAGCAAATCCTCTGCTTTCCTCTCGTTTAGTTACTTGTACTTGACACAACTTAAAAATATTAAATATAATATATTCTATCAAGATTATCAACATGAATCTTTGGAGTCGGGAGTACCAGGGGTATATGATATGTTGCAAGGTTACAAAATATCTGTTGGCTTGAAATGACGTTTTCAGAGTTTATGTTCGAATTCATTTATGTAGATAAACTGTGAGATGTGTTGCACGTTTATTTAAGAAATAAACAACATTATTCAGTGAACATGGCGTTATGAATAGCAATTGCTCTGCTGGCATATTCCATGATGCGCGCTAGCGCATCATGGAAAATATGCCAGCAGAGCTATTGCTATTCATAATGCCATGTTCACTGAATAATCGTTGTTTATTACTTATATTTGCATTCTTTGATTTTTTTTTCAAGAATATCAGAGGAATTCCTGACTTACATAAGGACGCAGCTTCTTGTCTTCAGTAAAGAAAAACATACGGCTTTAAAATCAGTAAACCTGATTAATGCTCCTTTTCTCTAATAAATCACATACATATTCTTAAAGTATTTCCCTTTCAAACATGGTTATCTGGATACAAGCAGCGCCGTCATCATATTTTTGTTTTGATGCAGTTGTGACGTCATCGATCAAGGTTATTAAAACCCTCTGACGAAAATCAATAATTTAACACTATGATGAAAAATGAGAATGTTTTTATAATGGTTATTACACCATAATGCTTTTCTATAATTTTTTTTCTTCACTTTTTCTATTTATTTTTAATAGCTGAAATCATTCTTGAAATAGATATACTAGTTAAAGAAATTTTCTCTTTATGAATGTTATTACCCAAGTGTGAAGAGTTATTGTTCTTTGTTCAAATATGCATATACAAAAAATAAAAATATGGCAGTTCTCTACAATTTTTAAAAAGTTTTATTATACAATTAAATACATTGACCAAAATTAAATTTTTAAAGATATAAATCAGCAATTTTAAATATTCTGAATTTCCTTTTTTTCAAAGAATATCATTAAAAACTTATTTTTATTCCTCTTATGAAATATTTCATATATATACTTCTCAACACGTATCTTAATTGTAGTAGAGATTGTTCTACATGAGTGTGATAGAGCAACTGCATTCATAGTAGAAGCAGTTGCGTCTATAGTCCTATGAACGCAGTTTCTGACTACATGTTCATAGTGGGAGAGAGCAGTGGATATGCAAATATAGTAATGTGTGTGTTATATATGTTGCGCGCATGTTTGTATGGCCTGGTTAACGGTTATAGGTATTTGACGTGTTTGTGTATTTTGCGCGTTTACTTTTGTATGATTTGTTGCATGTTGTATGATTTGTTGCACGTTAAATGTTATCTGTATAACGCCCATGTGGCGCAGTGGTAAGAGCGTCTGCTCTAGAGTAGCGAAGTAAAAAGTTGGTCCTTACGTCTCGGCTTCGAATCCTACTGTAGGACGTGGAGACTGGTCCTTCAGATGAAATCGTATAAACAGAGGTCCCGTGTCGCAGCAGGTGCTTGCACGAAAAAGATCCCTCCCTGCTTAATGGCCCTAAGTGCTATGAACAATTGGTGGCGTCTCCATAGGTGTGAAAAATTCTCGAGAGGGACCTAAAACAACATACAAACAAAACAAACGTTGCACGACTGTAGTAATCTGTGTTTGTATATGTTGCACATTGGTGGTTGTATGATCTGTTGCACGTTTAAAGTTATTTCTGATTTGCATGATATGTTGCACATTTATAGTCCTGAAATGCACAAGTTTTAACGATGTTACAGGTTTATAGTCATTTCAACTGATACGCTTGTATTGGTGTGTTGAATGCTTGTATGACGTGTTGCCCGTTTATGAATGATGCGCTGCATGTTTGTGGTTATTTCATTAAATCGTATGATGTATTGCACGCCTGCAAGTTTGTGGTTTGCTTCAGACTCAACCTAATGGATGCTGTAAGAATTTGTCTTTCGTCTTTCTGTATAGTAAATAATTTTAAATCTGTTCAAATCAAATGCAATATATATACTTTAAGAATTTGAAAAAAAGTATAATAACACATTTTAAAAGAATATAAATGATGGGGTCACGTGGAATACATTAAGGGTGATGATTCTACAAACCAAAGAAACTAATCAATCTTGATAAGTTTGCTGCTTTACTTTAAATCAAATTTTAAGTGATTTAAAGCAACGAAGTCACGGCTTCTTGTTGACCTTTTCTTCTACACTTATGTAAGATAAATGCTCCGAGTATTTGTTTCCGAATCCCGTTACCAATTAAACAGTTTGACGTATATTTCACTATTGTTTAGTTAATTTCTAACGCCTCCTTTACTGAATGTACTTTTTAAGTGTAATCTAACAAGGTTTACATTAGGGCACCTAATTCAAATAAAAGATTTTTATTAAGATCTTCCATTTTGCTAAATGTAAGCGGCAAACAATTACTCGGTATAACGGATTTATAAAACCCTGTTATCCGACCTAACATCGGCACGCCGTAATGAAAATAGCCCCCTTTTCTAACGGGCTAAAGTGCATTCAATTTCTTTCATTGCAACGAGAATTTTAATATCTTTTTATTTGAATATTGACAAGAATAAGGGAGAATTTAGCCATTATAAGACTCTCATTGACATAGAAATGTTATTTACAGAAAGTGGCAGTACCAGAAAGGAATGCATTATGATCACGGTAATGTTGTAAAAATTATCAACTGATAGAGAATTATATCCCAAACGGACATAGCTGGGCAAGCATGCGCAGGGTTACGCTAGGTGACTTCACCTGTGTCAAAATTTCTTTTAAAATATTTGCATTTTGCAAATTTCAACGTCGTCAAGGGGAATTTTTACTTATATATGAAGGGCATAAAAAGCTGTAGTTAATTGTAAGCATTTTAAATGATTGTTTATACTTACTCCCTGGTCGATTGATTGATTGATTGCATGTTTTACGTCCCTATCGGGAATTTTTCACTCGCTAGAGACGCCACTCCTTGCAAGTGGCGAGCTGCAACTTTTGTCCTATACTTGGCAGTTGCAGCCTTATAGCAGGAATGGACTTTTGTGCCAGCAACCATAGCGACACGGGACCTCAATTTATACCGGGTCATCCAAAAGACTCGCGAGGTATATGTAGCTTATCGTACAATACTTTTCAAATTTTTAAACATTGTTCATAAACTTTTGAATGACAGGGGAGAAGGCTTTCTACTTTTGCACATAGAATCCTTTTTTAAGCTGCAGAAACTGTAGCGGTATGGTCTTCTATTTTCGTCTTCGAAGATAATGCTGTTGTCAAGACTATCAATATAAACCCATAACGCTACAGCAACAGACAATACCAGAGACAACACTTTTCAGAAAATAACTTCTCTTTTTCTTCATGGCCTTGAGCGAAGGTTTGACTTATTTTAATTTTTAACTTTTGTTCTTAGCTTTTGCTCTAGGGGGATGGTATTTTCATAATTTTTTGTCTTTGCACATGAGTATTACTTTTGAAAAGACCTTTCGGTTAGCACAATGAAATTTTGATATAGAAGGTTGATCCAGTTGAAATTACATATGTATTATATTCGTTACACCTTTTATTATTTCAACATTTAAGCTGTTTCTTGTATGTTGAACAAAACGTACAGGTAAAATAATAATATAATGTGGATCACAACCACTAAGACACCGTGAGTGATGAACGGACCACAATTCTTTGAATTTGCGTGCTTATCTGATTTTAACCCATCCTTTTACACATCTACGATAATTAATTCCAATATAAAGGAGTCGAACAAAACCTTACGTAACCAGTACACTCATCTACTTGAAGTCCGCCCTATTTCAAACACAATTCCACTATTCCAAGAACTGCTTCCCGTACTCCAATCACATGTCCTTTTTTGGCCTTGTAACCGATTTATTTTTCATATGTCGTAGGTGAAAAAACGGTGATGCTTAAATACTAGTTGTATTAATTAATGTAAATTGTAGGCATTGGTATACTTGTATTGCAAGAGTCGCTCGCGTGACACAGTGGTTAGAGCGTCTGCTCTAGAGTCGCGAAGTAAGAAGTCAATCCAGGTTTGAATCTCACTGTGGGACGTGGAGACCGGTCCCTCGGACGAGACCGTATAAACCGAGGTCCCATGTCGCAGTTTATATATATATATATATAGTTAAATTGCTATCATGCTTTGAATGGTTTCAATCAGATACCAGACAATATTCTGCAAACCACAGTGCAAAATGATGTTTCCGAGCATTTTTAATTGTACTATAGTCGTGTGGGTGGGTGTGTTGGTAAAAACACTTTAATCTAGTGCATGCAAAAGTGACAAGTAAATTGGTTGCACAGTTAAATTGCACACTGCAAGGTCGTCTTCAAAAAACACTTGCACTCCAATTGGAGGGCGCATGTGGGTGGTGAAATGCAGCTTGCACATCCGGTGATATGGTGCTAATCAAAGGTAAGGAAGATGCGGAGGATATCATTTCAGACCTCTGTGTGACACATACTATAGTAATGCAATTTATATTCCTGCAAAATGACACGCTCATCTTGACCTCGTTTTCACTATTAAAATTGTAGGTCGAACCCGATTCCTAAAGATCGAATTCATATCTTACATTCTTAAACTTATCGTATATTTCCTTCTCCACTACAGGATTTACGTGTCATTACAACTGAAATTTATTTTTGAAAGCTAAAGGTCTTCTTCGCCAAACTACATCTCTTCCTTAAAAGTACATATGGAACTTGGCAAGGTAAAGGAGGGATCTGAAACTAGGGGTATTTATCGTGTGTAGGTCAAGGATTTTTAAGTCCTTACTTATTAGGAAATACCTATAGGATACATGTACTTAGTATTAGTAATAATGATAATTACTAGTATATCTATAATTATATACTGTGTACAGCATTAACTGAGTTTGTCATATTGAACGATTTCATATCAGGGGAAGGTAACTCTTACTTTAAAGGCTTAGCATATGAAAATATTATTTGTATCGCGCATCGACGAAACAATAATTCTTAAAACTTGATTTTGCTTTACTTTTAGGAGAAAACACGTGTTTTGTGTATTAAGTAAACTTCTTAAAAGGATATTCGATAAATTTCTTTTATGACTTGAGGCGACATTCATCTATGATTGAGATTTTTTAGACCACTGATTTGAAAAATAGACCCAATACATGCACTCGGGTTTTCAATCGCATTCCAATACGATATACATCTGGCTTCGTCAAATAAAGGAATTCAGCATTATCGCCATTATAATAGAGGACTGCACCTGAAGAAGCGATAGACCGTGTTTGGATACTCAATGATGCGATCTGAAATAATTAAAGCGATTTGATTTGCATCAGCAGGATTTTATTAATGTAAGATGATTGTAAAAGCAAAATTAATAGACGAAATATGCCTTAGTAATGTGGAAATCTTTGTGGATATGTTTTATCACAAAATCTGTTTTTGTTGTTTGTGGATTTAGGCTTGGAAGTACTTAGTTTTTGATAAGTTTTGTGGTTTGAAAAATGAATATTAAATATACACGAATATAAAAAAACATAAATTAAAATTGAAAAAAAAAATAAAGATCAAAGAAGATTTGAATATCTCAGAAGTGTTGGTAGGTTCTTTTATGCGGATTTGTTCAGTTTTCATTCATGAATCTGACTCACAATTTTCGGGATTGTTTAGTGCAACATCAGCAGTCCAGGTGTAACTAAAGGTCGCCGGGGCGCACAATCTTCTATTGTAACATTCGGAACCAAAGGAAAGTGCATTGTGCTACTCTGTCATTTTTTAAAAAAACTTTAATGAACAATTTTATTTTCCCAATTATTAGCTATCCTGAGATGAAAGGGATGGGGTCGAAATGAATATTAAAGTTTTACAACATTGGAAAACTTTTTAATACTCTTCTTTTCAAGAACCATCGAGGCAGGAATGCTGACACTTAGGCAAAGCTTTATTTAATAGTAAAGATTTTAAATTGTTCAAATCATTGCCCCAAGTGGCAGGGTGGGCCACAATAGGGAATCAAACTTTTACTTTAAAATATAAATTTTTCAAAAAATATTTAAAAATCTTCTAGTAAAAAAAACCACTGGGCTGACAACTAATATTAAGAAGCTCTCTGAAGAAGCAAAAAGTTAAATTGTTCAATCATGGCTCCAGGGGTCACAAACGGGAATCGATGTTTTACAAATATAAAAGGGAAAAGTAAAAAAAAAAAAATCATTCCCAAGAACCACTTGGTCAAAAAGACTAGATTGTTCAAATCATGGCACCCGTGGGAGGGTGGGTTCACAATTTACAATGGGGAAATTGTTGAAGAACAACAGGTGACTGTTAAGGCCCATGTGCCTCTTTTTTAGACACAGGCGTTTGATCGGAGTTGAGAATTCAGCAGTTGAGAAGGTTCCTTTCACTGATAAATGTTGTCGACTAGAGCCCACGATGGTCGGAGTGATTCTATTTTTTGCAATAATACTATCCATTCTTACTTCATAATGGTATAAATGCTTCATGTGACTGCAAATCAATTATAATTTAGTCTTTCGGATAAAGTTATTCATTCATAAAAATAGTTAAAAATGGAGAGAGAAAGAGGTCCCTTGGTTATTTGCTGTTCGGCGTTGAGATACACAATATAACGGTTCGAATTTCTAACTTTAATAAGTTTTTAAAGATCGGCGATAAGTTATCATCATCTCTGAATTATTTGTTAATCTAAAGATCCTAATGGAGACTTAATGACTTCATATATCAAATGTCTATCCTCGACACGGATTGTCCAGGAAATCAAAAAAGTAAAAATATTTTAGTTTTGTAATGCGGTTTTCTCGCGTACGGTTTTCACCTTAGTAATTTATTGTGAATGTAAAATGATGGGCGCTTTTTGACAGACGAGATTTAGAAAGAGTAATTTCAAAATAATAAAGTATGGCTGAAAGGGAGAGAAATAATGAAAGACAAACGCCACTTGACCCGGACAGATCTTGGTCACGGATGCTCTTTGGGTCGCCAATGCCTCTTCCCAAGGGGGCTAGTGATCTGCGCTGACCCATTGTGCGGGGTACATGACTTTTACCATCTGTTGGGTTTGCTTGTCGCGGTTCCCTGACAAAATTGATCCCTGAATTCTGACGCGCATCAGTTCTGACAACTGTTAAGCGCTCCTCCCTGTGCCCTATTTTGTTTGGGGGAAGTGCAGCGTAACGGTGCAAACAGGGCGACGTGATACAGGGTCATGGCGCATTCATTATTGCAGGAATCAAATCCATTATGATCATCCCTACTTTATGATAAAAGAATTTGACTGAAAAGGAAAATGGATTTTGATTTATCATCGACGGTTTATGCATAATTTAATTGAAGGTTAACATTTTTGATTGCGAGTTTTTGCCTGCGAAGAATTTCCTCTTCAAAAACGCGTTCTTCATATAAATCCCTTTTAGATAAATAATCTTTTTAAATTGTATTACATTAACTTTTTAAAAATATTAAATTATTTAGAAAGAAATTGCTTTGTAAGTAGATATTTTGAGATAAAACCAAGTTAAGAGAACAAAAGAAGTGAATCATGTACTTTTAAAGAGTCATAACTTTAAGTCTTAAGTGTCCTTTAAGAGTCAAGGTGTTAACATAAATACGTAAATTAATCTCATTTAATGATCATAAATTTTGGTATAAAAATTAAATATCAAGTGATCCGTAGAGTGCCTTTTGATGCTCCCCTTACTAAGTAGTCTAAGGAATTTAGATACATGAACACAAGTTCTCTCCTATTCTAAAGTTCTTCTTTGCACTTTTTTGGACAATATTTATCATATAAAGGGATTAATCTTGTTTTCATTTTCAACGTATTATACCAACCATATTGAAAAATAGCAAAGTACAAGTTTCATTACTGATATCATAAACGTGCAAAAAGTGTTGTTTTGTACCCCAAAAGAGAATATACATATACATGAACAAGGGGCATGTAAAATGATTTTAAAAGCGGCACTTTTTTCAGAATCAACTTCTCTCGGTACAATTTTTTTCCAATACAATACTAACTTTATTACCATACTTTCACTGTACTGTAGCAAAAAGTGTGTGGGGGGGGGGGGGGGGGGCTACCGGCCCTTCAATGAACAATTTCAATGTTAAAAGTTATGTTTCGAAAAAAAGTGTTGATACGCGCCTTTTACCTAATGCATAATATAATCTGTAAGAGCATATTTCTATGAAGTAATAAATGGAGATATGGAAAATGAAAATATACAAAATCTTATTCCTGAGCAGCTTTTAATCAAATTAATTACTGACTCTAGGGATGGGGTTTAAGGTAAATGACATATTCGAAGAATAATTGAAATATTTAATGAAAAGCAGAGAGGAGACGTCTAATCCCAGTCTATCCGTGTGGTAGGGGCGCATTTTAATTATACACTCTGCTGATCAACATATATTAAGGATGCCGAAAATTTGAGCACAAATGCTGGGGGTTTACAGGTTTATAAACGCTGTTACTAAGTAATCCGATAGACACACGGTTTCAACCTCAACGGCAAGATAAAGTTTGAATGCTTTTACTTTCTTCAAATCCAACAGTGTGTGATTAATGACTAGACAATTAATGCACTCTTCTGTGTATGAAAATAAAAAAGTAAAAGATACTGGGAACCTCACATGTGGCTTCATAAAAAAGCAAGTGCCGGAATTCGGTGTCGACAGATGGTGGTGCTTTTTTTTCAGTATGTAAATACCAACCTTGCCACGCGAGAGGCGAACGAATTCATTCATTTTAACCTGGCAGGTAGATTCATTAGATATTGACAAGGAATACTTCAGATCTTTAAGCCAAAGACAATATCTGTCATCGCTTCAACTACCTGAAGATGGATTAGACCAACCATTAAATTTTTTAACAAAATCTAGCAGTACGAATACTTTTTACGACAATGCTGTTCAAAACTTCACAATGAGGCAACACATTACAGGGATTAAAATTTTATATAAATTGCACATAAAAAAAGATGTTGTCCTTTAGACGAGTAAAAATTCTCATTCTTGTCGTGAGCGTCCCTGTGCATAATTCTGAAGACTGAAGAGCTAAGGAGTTATTGAGCACACCCGCCCCCAGCTTTGCAAAGAATGGCGCGCACCGAGTTCGTCCTTTTTAATCAAACAGCACGTAAAATTGTAAACATGTTCTGAGATCTCAGCTAATATTGGTTTTCCTACGTTTTATAGTGCATAGAAATTTAAGTACGAGTAAATTTCAATTCTACAAAAAATATAAAGTTTTTTTTACGGGTTAAAAAAATTGCAATCAGGTTAGAAAAAGCAGAAACAAAATCCCAAAAAAGAGCACAGCAATTTTTTTCGTAAACCGTAATATGTCTACATGGGCAACTGAAGGGTTCGGTTTACTGCCCCTGGTAAAGCAGTAAATAAGAAAGAATTTTAAAAGAGGTTTTTTTTTAAATAAAAATGCATTTAATCCCTTTTCATTTTATTCTTTACATTTTTTCTTTTCATTTTATTACATAACTGCCAAGATCACCTTCATAAAAAACAAGATGTCTAAGTAAAATGTTCAGCAGGTAAACGGATAAATTACAAGTCTCGATAAGGAGGACATGCAATGGAATGCATTGGGATGGTCGGAGCGTACAGGAAAGAATATTAACCACGATAAAAAAAATATTATCTGCACAATATAAATTAACTTCACATGTGGTATTATTCTTCGTATTTACAAATGTTTAAATCATTTACTTTTGATGGCCAGAGTGATTAATATGTATAATTTAAATATTCATGAACATGTGGCCGAGTTGTTCTTTGAAAGGGTTCATACATTATAACTATCCGTTATAATAAATTGCCTACTGCATATAATTAATTATGCGAAAAATTGAAGACTATTAAATCTTTAAAACCGTGATATGCTGACAGTCTCAAAAATAACATGTTCATTCACCAATTAACGTCCATACAAAATGGCGAAATCTTGGTCTTGTCCACGAAAAATCAGCGTCAACATGGCGCCAGTGAACTGCTATGGAAAGAGATATCGTGTAGACCATTGTATTGTGTGTAGCGTGGAACTAGTACTTTCAATTTTAATATGATTATACCTTTCCTTTGTAAAGGGAGGCTTTGTCACACTTCCACTGCGCAATCGCACAATATCGACATTAAAACCAACCCGGCTCGTGCTGAGTGGAGGCTCACGACAAATACAGTCACGTGGTACCATCTAGCGGCAAAAGGGCGAACTTATCATCTTTCTACAGATACACATTTTGATTGGTATTCAAAAGGTTACCTATTTACATGTAAGCGGTATATATCATGATATTTTACGGGATAATTTCATGCTATCATCAATCAATTTTAGATATATAGTAAGATTTTTTTAACACAAATACATTTACATGATTATATTACAATTTAGACTGAACTAGGTAAAAAAGGGTTTCAAAATGAATTAAAAGTACAATAATTTTCAATCATTAACCAATTTAGATTCCATTAGATAAACTTTAAGGAATTCCCAGCAGATCAACGATATGTCCAGCTGCTTGTCATTTTTAAAATCTTAGAACATGCTTCATATACAACTCGCACATACACATAGGTCTAGCTCTCTTAATTGCTTTGCACGAATTGCAGAATTCGACCTTGATATTCGAGGTTCATATAAGCTATCTTATTAACAGAAGGAGCATGTTTAGCAGAGATTTTCTAATGAGTATTATACATTTGTCTTTATCTAACCAATAAAATAAAATTAAAATAACTACATTGACTCATGGCTTAAACTGAAAGCTTTGATGCTTATTTCATAGATTCAAAGTTGTCACTTTGAAACAGCCATTGAAAATACTTAATGTATCGAAGATCCCATGCTGCAACAATACAGGTAAACATAAATGTTTAAACAAAATGCAACAGATTGTAAGTTTCTATTCAGAATTTTTCCTTTCAGCTGTACGTCGGTGAATCTTTTAAATATTATCTCTTGATTCTGTAGCAAAAATGCAGCCAACGGGAGAAAACTCGTGTTCATACTCCCGCTAGTCAGCTAGTTTACACTTCACCCCGATTCGGCAGAGAATTCGACTTTTAAAGCGATACGCGACAGATTAGTGGGTAAAAAAATGAACAAGTTAATATCTACATCAATTTCTACAAAGCATGTATACCGCCGATATTGCCGGTTATATACATAAGCAGAGATTATTCTAGATTTTGAATTACGATGCGACTGCCCCGCGGCGAATAACGGAAGCACTCGACCAAACTTCAAAGCCGCGGACAGACAGATAGAACGGAATCCATAACCCGGAATGTGCTGTTTTACACGGATGATTACATTAATGGGTGCCAGCTTAAATGAAACTTACAAATGAAGCAAAATGCTCAGTTATGAGGGGTTATAAAAAATCTGGGGTTGCGTATAATAAGTACCCGGTTCCGTTAGATCTTACAAACCGATTAGTAAGCATGTGTCCCAGAATAAATGGATGAGATGAAAAGTTTCACCCGCATTATCATTCTAGATTTGATTGTAAATTTCCTTAGAAATTGGAAAATTTTCAAAGCGGTCGAATACCTCGCTTTACCATAAAGTGGTCAGTTACTTCTCTGTATCGATCCGATTCATCAGGAAGGCTCAGAAATATTTCATTTATCTTTAGAAAATCAAAGTTTTTGTTTGAATTTTTTTTAATTGAACGTGAAAAATTCAAATCACACAACTTCAGATGAAGAGTTGTATCTTTTAATGCCATTTTTGCGTAACTTACAAAAGATAAAAATATGAAAAATGGTATACTAGTATTCTTCTGTATACTTTTAGTTATGATATTGTTTGCATATCAAAACATTATTATACCATATCATTGAACTTATAAAAAAAAATGTATTTATAATATGATAATTATACTTTAGTTTGTATTTCTCACATTAATAACATTGCATTATTGCTATTTTTTTTCTCGTGCATACACGTGAAAATAAATGTTTATCTAAGTTTAAGTATTTTAGAATATATTTCCTTCAAGGGTATAATGAGTTTAGTATAGAACTGTTTGTCCTCGGGATCAAAATTCTGATGGACGATCCAGGAATGGGGTCGGCATACTATAGGTATGCCGCACATCAAAGAGGCGGTGTGGGGTAGTGGGGGATAAATGTACACACGGCGTCACGCATGACTCCTATATCGGCGCCCTGTTAGAGGAATTATTTCATAAAAACGCCCATTAAAAGTTCTATGATATTGAATAAATGATTGCTATCATTCAACTCTTAATTTGGTTTAATGTGATTCTTGATAAACATCAGTGTTGATATACGCCGGTATTTCGTGTCGGGCTCATCTCACGCGGTATCAACTCTACTCGACCAATCCGCGCCAAAATACACGAAATTACCAACTATTATTTAAGGAGTAAATTGTAAAAACTTTGCTTAATTATTCTTAACATTTGAAACTTGAAAAATTTTGGAAGAGTAGTTGTTCAATCAATGCTCAAATTCGATTGAATCAAATTGTATAATTTGCAGAAAAATCCTGTCTGATAAAGAGAAAGAGAAAGAGAAACAAATAAAAAGATCTTTAATTTTGGTTACCACAATGCGCCATTATACAGACCTTCAATATTCACATGTATGATCGCACATTTACATGCAGAACTTTAAGTTTTTTTTTTTTTTTTACATTTTCTTTGAACTTTTTACTCATAATGCAAAGACTATATGTTATGCCATTTAGTATTCGTTGGTACACTAAATTACAATGCATATAGGGACCCGATATAATTCCTATGTCGACTTTTAGAAAGAAGTGTTTTTTTTATTGGCAGAAAACAATCTCTTTTCGACTGATCCCCCACCTGCCCCTAGAAAGCCTGTGTATGTGTGACGGATTAATTAGCCGCTCAGGTCGTATTACAGCATGATGTCGTTTTTTATATCAATTAAATATCACCTTCGAATCATGGGGCCCCTTTCTCCACAAAAAAGCAGCTACAAGTAACCCAGAGATGCAGAGATCGGACTAAGTGATCCACTGTGATCGTGTTAGTTACAGAATAATTTGTGTACGAACAAGGCCATGTACAGTAGTACATGTTACTAGTGGTTGCCCCAGTACCTATGCATACATGTACCTGTTACATGTATGCATGGGGGGCTACAGTGCTTCTTTTCATTTGCTTCAGGTGTGACACTGAGACTTGTGCGTCACCTTTTTCATGACTTCAAGTTTTTAAACTTTTAAAACTGAATTTAATCATGTATTGTTTAAAGCTATCCAGCTCATTTACTACTGTTTAATTCCCTTGTTTCTAGTGATTTTTTTTTTAAAACTTACATAGGATTTACATTGAAATTAAAAACCCGTTTAGAAAACTAAAAAGGTCGCCGATTTTTAAACGAAAACCATTCATTTTTATCATTCAAGTGTACCCTTACACAAAGTGAATGCTTATAATCATAGAATTCAGACTGTGTGCTTTTAGGATTTTATCTATTTTTACTTTTTTACTGGACATATTAATCTAGGTTTTATGCACGCATTCTTTTATCTTTTTTTTTTGCTCTGAAATTAGTGTTCTATATGTATATACATATGTTAAAATATAGCGTTACCTTTCATGAGCAGATTATTTCTGATGAATATTACACTCCATTTTTTGGGACAATATCGATAGAAGCTGGGATGACAAAATTAATTGGATAAGTACTGAATCTTCTAGTCATTACTATCTAACATATTGGACCAAAAGAAAAGTTCTAATGGGGAATTGAGAGCGGCCATGACAGGTCTAAGAAATGTAATGACTAAAATGAAAATATATACATGCATTCGTAACACTCTGGAATTAAATGCAATTAGAGACGTCATGTCAACATCTTGTAAACTTTCCTGCTGACAGAAACCAAAATGAGGTGACCACTGTCATATTTCTTAGCAATCAGGCGGAATAATTGCATTTGCGATCTCTTAACATTTAGCACGGTCCTAAACTGGATCACCATTAGAAGTCGTGGATGATTTCGTCATCATAGCCAGCATCTTTATAACTTTTACCTTACAAAGAGAGTAAAAATAATCTCGGGTACTTCAGAAATCTCGAGAGCGCCTTTGTCCGTTTACCTGTCAAGAAAGTTTAATTATTTGGTATTGTGAATAAGGACAAACTAACAATGTCCAGAAAAGGTCCGACTAATGACCCATGGGGTATTTAGAGGGTCACGCTAATAGGCTACCACTTTCTCTTTAGTGTCAGCTCCCAAAATGGAATTAATTCGATTTTGATGATTAATGATTTTGATTGTGAATATTCTTTTGGGATTTCTATATCATTATGGTCATATTTCAACACAAATACACTTAAAATTTCACACCTGTTGTTTCATTTCATGCTGTCTTTACTCGGCAACAAAGCATTGGCTGTGCTAGACTAAGCCGCGTACTTTTTTCCTAAACATAGATTTAAATGATATAATATGTAATATAAATGAGGTAATTATCATGCAGACATTGTTTATTTTTGTGGGCGTTCGACAACAGACTTGATGCTATGTCGCGATTTTTATTTGAATAGTTTTATCAATTTTGGGTATCTTTTCATATTGGATTTATGAAATCTCGCGTCAAAAAACGAGAATTCGAGGTTCCTGTTCTGTATCAAATTCAATAACTTGATCCGCAAAAGCATTAAGGGGATTACACAAAAACGCAAAATTTACTACCAAGAGGCCAACTCTGGCTAGAGATAAACTGAGATTCTCCGAAGTGTCTACCCACAATTCTCCGAGGGTCACATCGACACAGGATTCTGAGTTAGGTGGAGCTTGAGGGTAACTGACCTTACCCTAACCCATCGTTACACGCTCATACATCAGAATGCCGATCCCGATACGGATATTTATTACCTGGAAAACTGGCGGTTTTAGATTTCTTTAATTCCCTAATTGATTTTTCGATTAAAAGAATTTCAACAAAAAAATTAATGAGATAACGGGTTTGAAGTGAATTACCCTTTCTAAAGAGATAATCAATTATAAATTCTCCAATGTTTTCATAAGAAGTTGTCCATTGAATTTGTTTTACTAGTCTAATGAGGCTTTCCCTTTAGGTAATATAGGATCGATGTCGGGACAGATAGTATGTAAGTAAACAAAGATCGAGACAATCTTCATACCTTTAACTGTTAATAGAGTTCAAACCCGATAGCACACAGGCGAGGACCTAAATGTTCTTAAGATTTCACAAGGTCATGTTGAGGGTCAAGATTGAGAATTTTTTTTGGTAGAGGAACAGCTTTATGTAAAAAAAAAATAAGTAAATGAAATATACTAGTGTTACATTTTCACTAATTGATTCCAATTTAAGTCTTTGAATTGCTACTAATTTCCCCTTTCAAAAAATACTCAGTAGACCCCAAAAACTAATTATAGATTTGAAGATGAATACTTTACAGTAACCTTCGTCACAAGAAATAAGTCTATATAAGTATATTTTTCAAAACATAAAATGTGTTTGACAGCCAAAGTTTCAAGCTTTTCGCAGTAGTTGTTTCTTTTTCGGAACCCCTCGTCTTGCTGCATTATAGCTGTAATGGTCCACATATGGTTACTTTTGTCCTTGTTTCTTTGGACCTAATCGAACGCGGACACGCCAACAGATTTACAATGGTTTGTGTATGAGGGTTTTCACCGGACTGCGGACACCGGCACAACCCATCTAATTATATCCTTGTTTTGGAGGACCATGTTGCAAACAAAATCTAAAATGACCCCTGGAAGATAGGTTCAATGCAGGCCCTGCGTGACCAAAAACTTAGAAAGTTCGCCAAGTATGAGAACGGTAGAACAATGGCAGTAAAATTCAAAGAGAGAACACACGTATACATCCGCCTGCATGCGACAGAAAATAAACCCAATCTTCAAGTGTGTCTATTCAGACTCTTAAGTGTGGGGTTTTAATTAAGTGTCCCTATAATTTCCGTATTGAACTCCAATGAGGTCAAGTTTCGAAAATTAAAAATACCTGAACTTGTGATGAGACCCTATATATCATTTGCCTCGTTGGTTTTACAAGTTATTGTTTGTCAGGAATGAATAAGTAGCGCTGATGATACATGCATGCAGATCAAATTAATGCTTTAAAAAATCACTATGTTTAATGGAATTGAAATGGCAACAACTGATCAAAGTACCAAATATGAATCAGAGGTGAAGATACTAGAATATTTCATAAAAGGGTATACAAACTTTCTTTGAAAAAAAAAATCCAACGACCAGCTGATGCTCTCGGGACAGTATATTCGTTTG
Source organism: Saccostrea glomerata (assembly GCA_003671525.1). Classification (NCBI taxonomy): domain Eukaryota; kingdom Metazoa; phylum Mollusca; class Bivalvia; order Ostreida; family Ostreidae; genus Saccostrea; species Saccostrea glomerata. The sequence goes on along the minus strand of PRKT01000227.1, from coordinate 734,452 downwards.
AAAGGGGACCTACATAACTACATATTAAAAAAAACCTTTATAAATATTAATAAGCAGAACTTTGTACATCATTTTATTTTGTTAAATCTTAAGATAGGTAAGAGTTTTATTTTTATTGAGAAGTAAATATAAATATATATGCATACTTTTTCTAGTCAAACAGAGATCTTAATAAATTGTATACGTATGTACATAGTAGAATACAAACAATTTATGTACATGTATGTAAATCGACATTTCATACTTGGTAAAGCCATCTTTTTGTTTGAAATAAATTAAAATATATTAACCAAAAAATGCAGTGAATCAATGATAGATCAGTGGATATTTTATCTCTAGACAAAATCTTATTCTCAGACCGAATCATTTCCTAATCTGGAGCAATATGGAAGGACAAAGTCCGCCAAACTGCCCCGGGGTGCCCGAAACAAGGCAAACAAGCAGCATGTTAAATAAATAATAGAAAAATAACATTCAACAGATATCTGTGTACGTGTATCATAAGATCACTGTCCAATTCGTATCGGTATCGGCAGTAACAACAACAAATATTTGACAATCAACACTTGAATATAGCTACAACCGATTGTACAAGGTAAAAATCCGCGAGTAAACACGCACTTGTCGCCACTGATTTTACCAAATCCCCAGCTTTATTGCGTAAAAATTCTCAATAGCTTTCCGATTTTGTCCGTTTGAGTGAGTATTGAGAGAATTTGTAAAAACAAATCGTTTGAGTGAGTATTGAGAGAATTTGTAAAAACAAATCTCTAAAATTCTTTGAACTTATTGATATTTTCAAAGCAAAGAAAAACTTAGCAGGTGCCTAAATGAAACCCCATTAGGTGTCTTCTCATTAAGAGGGCTGAAATTATAGGCAAATCATTCATTTATTTTGTTCTTTCATTCAGTTTGAACTTCTCGAACAAGTTGAGAAAAAAATCCCTATACAGAAAATCGAAAAAGTAAACATATGTTGTCTTTAAGCTCAAATAAGCGGCAACTCCACACACAAAGTTTCTGTTTGGTAAGTGGGCTCGAAAACCACACAAGAACGATCGGCGCGCTCGGGACACGCGACCAGTGGCACCGTCTATAATCTTACTTCTTTTGTCTGTGGTAGACTGAGTCTCTGGAATTGAAAATAAATAGAAATAGTATTATGTTGAGGGATTGAAAAGAATAAAATTTTTAAAACAAGGTAAACATGATGACCAATCTTTCTAATAATGCCATATAACGTGAATACGTTTTAGTACATTTATAAACATCTATATACTTGTAAATTAAAAAAAAAAATCTGTATTTCTTACTAGTTCGCCTAAATTGCTTTCACATTTAAGAACTATTTTTCTTATAATTTTAAAAAACCAACAATTAATCGTATTTGCTGATATATAATATGGCTCTGTCTTGGGATTAAATATGATAAGTAATGAAACGGATCCGTACTTCCCCGTTTTTTTTCTGCTGTAAATATAGTATTATTTGCAAGATCTTGTTTAAACTAAATTGCTGTTGCAAAATTTGCATATCGACTTATTCCATTCATCGAAATACATTTTGCAATTGATTCAAATATTGTCAGGTGATGCCTATATAAAATGCCATTCATACAATCAATAAAATAAAACGGACTTTATAAAATTTCTTAAATATTACGAGTTACAGAGTCTTTTCTTCTACTTTTCATTTTATGACCAGATTTTCAATAAAGGGAAGAGCAAACATATTGAGAATCCTTCATTTTAAACCCATTTTAAAAATGAATGAATTTTAAAATGTATTTTAAGATTGAATTATCAATATTATCCTCATTTTAAGTAATCCATGACCACTTAAGATTTCAATCTTTTATTTATGCTTTACAGTATTTGAAATGATTTTGCAGTTTTAATAATTCCTTTATGATGATTTCTTAGCCAGTGAGTTATAATGAGTCTCTGTTACATTATTAGAAGCAATTATATTTGAGTGCAAATAATAGATTTCTATACGTCACATCTCTAGTTGATTATGAATGTTCAATTTCTCATTTGGCGTCAGTGTTGACAGCAATATACATACAGGCACGCTTAAGCGAGATCAACCGGGCTCCGATTTCATGAATTGATTTTTTTTCGTCATTTCATACTTTAAAAAATAAGCTATAATGGAAGCAATTAACCATAACCTCGTGGCATGTGAAGCGTTGCACTTCTCTTGCTTTTACTCAAATATAAAACGTGTCGCGTGCAGTGCACGAGGCTTTTTGTTTGAAAAGGAAGAGGATTACTTTTTCTGTTTTGTTTGGATGAACGAGAAAAATTAAGCATCGTTAAAATATTAATATTGTCAAATAAGATACAAACAGATAGTAATATAACTGATTTAATCGTTTCTCATATACTCTCTACTGTTACTTACTAGAAAAATTCTTAAGAAACATTTAAGATTCCAAACAGTGGTGCAAAGTCGTTTCATTATCCTAAACAACAAATAAGGCAATATTTGAGTTCCAAGAACTCAGCGAGTTTACAAGATTTTATTGTATCATTCTGATGAAATAAACATAGGTTATTATTGATGGTGTTTACATGTAAACATTGTAAATGTTTGCACGGTTTTAAAAAATCTACATTCCTTCACTTGTTCACGCTATCGGTATGTTTACTTGCACTGTTGATTTCAAGAAAACAATAGAAATGTTCAACTGTAAACACTGGCATCCACCGCCATCAGTAATTGGATCTTAGCAAGGCGGGAACTAATACACGCTAATCCTCCGCGCGCCTGTTCACCGACTCTTTGATGTAAATCCTCGGAAAAAATGAACACAATTGTGCTAAGACAGAGACAGTATTTCAAAGTGACCGACCAATTTGTTCGTGTTTGGTCTGACAGAAAATTGTATCAACGTTTCTCAAAAAACCGATATGATGGGGGAACAGTTAGAGGGTGGAGACCCCCTATCGGCTTCTATTACAGCGCCAAACACGGCAAATTCGCCATATCAACCAATACGCATATTGCATCGTAATCCGATGTCGCACCGTCTCTAAGACTCACTGGAAAATTTCACACTTCGACATAAAATTACAGGAGACAAGTAACAAGGGAATACATCTAATATTGACAGTTTATCGCCGAATTACACCCGGTGGTCCCCGTTGCTGCTCCGAAGTGATATTTGATACATTTAGTTTCGTTTCCCTCTGTAATATGTTCTAATCAAAACTGAAATTAATCAAAATACATAATGAGAAAAAAGAGCAAAATACGACTTATTGATAAACAGCTACATATGACCCTTTGTTAAAATCTTTCAGGATCTTGTAACAGTTTATAACATTTTATTTTATTTTATTTCATTTCTTCCTTATTTCCACTTTTATAAGTTTACAATGCAACAATGATTACAAGAACTTTTTTCCCCACTGAATACGTTAACATATATCGGTATCTATCATTGCGTTTCATTAGGCGGGTCTTTAATGAACCAATTAAATGCTTTAATTTAAAAGGCAAATTTAGTAAGTTGGTTTATTTATTTACTAATGATTATTAACATTTATTTATTTATTTACTGTCCAAATTTAACACAGGGTCTTTTATTCTGAAATATACTAGTACATGCGCATAAACTTTTGGCAAGTCCAGTTAACATGTACGTCAATTGTACACGTACCACTTCCAGTACTGTGCCTATGTAAGGGATAAATACCTCGGTTTACCCAATACCATATACAAAGGTTGTTCGAAATATCTTAAGATTAATACAGAACTGTACTTTGTGCCATCCAAGGAGTATGTGTAAGGGATGGATACTTCGTTCTCTCCTGACTTTTTATAAGTTCAATTTTGATACAAATTCTCTTTACTACACATATTTTAAACGGACTTTTCAGAAGTAATGTCTAGAACAGTTGCTACCAGGCCTTCTTTAAACATCTTCATGCCGGCAAAAGAAAGGCATCACGCGGGAAAGCACAGTCTTGTGTTTTTCAGCTTACCACATGAGAGAACGGCTTTATCTCTTTATATATCCCGGACTGACAGGGGGTTCGCAATTAATATTTCATTTATTTCATGATAAAGTTAAAGACAAAGCTTTCCTATTTTATCTTTTTTCGTTTTTTGTCTAATTATCCCCTTTGTGACAGCTTTTGTTGCGTGATATCGAGACGTTAATGAAATTATAATAACAGTTCTTGTGTATAAATTGTATTCTTAACATTTAGTTTAATATTCTTAAACTGGCGAATCAATTGATATGAGAAAGAGAAAAGGATAAAGCTAAATAACTTTAGAGAAGTCTAGTATTTAAAACAATTTCTTTCGTATCTTCGACCAAAAAATTGGCCAAAAATACATGAAACCTTTTAAAGAAGCTTTCAGGTTGAAATGTGACTAAAAGACCTCTCATTTCCAATTATTTGTGTTCTTTTTCATAAGATATCTTTGAAAACTAGGAAAATTAGCAGATGATAAAAATTTTCACCAATAATGATGCGTGTCTTCCGCGCATTGTTACAACACCAAAAAAAAAGCCTTAAACCGAACAAACAACACGACAAGATCAATAAATTCTGATGCACCTTTAATTAATTCACCTGTAAATATAAACCAGATCAGGAAAAGGATATCTCATTAAAAGCGAGAGGAATTGTAGTCCAGAACGTGGTCCGGTCGAGGCGGAGCTACGATGAAGACTTTCGCCTTTAATTAGTCCACACCCGATGGCGCTCGAGCACCAATCAACCGCGACCTTTGGCCTTGTCAACTACCCGAATTCAACCAATGGCATTGTGAAGGCGCGCGACCAGCACGCGACCAGAGCACGCGAGGGACTAGGGATAACGGTATCATTTATTTGTTATTGTTGACTAGATAATCGATGAGAGATGAACATGAGAGAGATGCAAGAGTCCTTTATGTTACAACCAGGCCGTGTGAGCGCATTGCAGTCCCTGGAAAATGTCCCTAAAGTTGCCACTTTTTATCATTGCAAAAAAAACTTACTGGACAGCAAGCGACAGAAACCTGTAGCTATGTCTCGCAGAAACGCGCGTGAAAGAAGGCGCGTGAAAATGATAAATAACGGATACGAAACTCTGCGGCATCATGTTCCGGCCGGAGTGGACAATAAGAAATTAAGTAAGGTGGAAACGCTGCGTTCAGCAGTGGATTATATTAAATATCTACAGAATCTTCTCCAGTCCGAAAACTCGGTCCATTCTAGCTCCACAGAAACCGAAAAACCTTACAATTCATTTAATTCAAACTCTGTAACAGTCAAAGAAGAAAACACTTTTGAAAAGAGATGCTGTTCTGTGCAGGATGCAGAAGATGTGTTACCTCCCTTACAAAGGTTTCCGGTGCAGGAGGAAGGAATGTTCGTGGACATTGCCCAATGGTTGTATCAAAACTCAGAGCCAATTAAAGATGGTACCAGCATCCGCTTAAAAGGTAAGAACAAACGGGTCTTAAAGAGTTTTAATAAGGCTTGTCCTGTAATTTTCATTCGATCAAAATGCTTTATCTTTTTTTTTAAAAAATGTCAGAGACAAAGCGTTTTCCCGCAAGCATTTTAGTATGTTAATCGTTCCATGCAGAATTTGATGAAGCATGCGCCCTCTGTCATATCTTCTTGTCATAATTTATAAATTAGAATCCTAAAATATGCATATAAAGAAGGAATAATTTGAAATCAGTGTATTCAAGCGTAGCTACCTTGTCCTCGCCAATGACACATCACTCGGAATCACACCCATGTTTTGAATATTTTCCTCGTAATATTTCCAAAAACGATTGGGCATAGCCTCATTAAAGTGGGTTCGACACATAAATCAATATTTTGGACCTTTAAACTCAACTTCAATCCACAAAAATTGTCAATACGGTCCCTTAAATTTTCCCAAAAATTGACATTAAAATTTGAAGTTTTGACTCAATAAAATTTTTGAGTTTCATTGTCTTACTTTCGATCTTAATCGATGAACGCAAACCAAACAGAGATTTATCGATTTTTTTTTTGTAGTAAGGCTGATCAAAAGCAATGTAAACCAAAACAAATATCAAAATTGAAAGTTGTCTTTTCCTTTATGTTTTAAATTTGACAAAATGGCTCTTTACTGTTATTCTCGTTACTGAAAAGTTCTGCTATGGGGATATTTTTCTACATTAAACGAATGCCTGGTTGTTCTATTATGTGTACTTTGGTACAATCAAACTGAAAATACATGCAAAAAAAAAACAATATGTGTTGGTATACTATTATTGGAATTGTATGACAGTAAACAAGAGAATAAAGTGTTAATAAAAATTGCTGTATCTTCTATCTGCTACAGGTGTACCATATTTATGTTTTTTAACGTTCTTCTCAATAAATTAACGTAAAATCATGGAAAATAATCTAAGCGCTCCCCCCCCCCCCCCCCATTTTGTTTTACTAATTGAGTTTTCAATTTTTGGACAGTTGCGTCATAAAGGATGGAATCAAATGACCAGGTTATTGTCCTTGATTAATCTCGTAAGAATAAATCAATATCATTATTTTATTCTTATCGGTAAATAAAAATAAATACAGCAAAAGAGAATTATCTAATATAAATAGCTAGAGGTTTGAATAGAAAATGGTGTTTTCTCGCGCGATTTGAATGAAAGAAAAAGAACGACAAAAGCAAAGCATCCATAAACTTAATGAGAACATACATTGTAATTATAGACGCAAAAGTAAGCAAGAATGGCATATTGAAATAATAGTCTCATACCATGAATCCAACAAACCCTTTTTTTTTATTCATTAATTAAATAAATTAGTAACAAAAGCTCTGAAATCCTAAATATATAGGCAACAATCTCAAAAACAGGATTGAGAAAAATTTTCGTTTCGTTTTCTTAGGTCATACTTGATTTGATTAAAGCGACCCGCCACATCATCTTGGACATGTGTCGGAATTCTAATCAAATATCATTTTTAGAATCAATAGAGTAAAATTGTTGCATTTTCCACGTCTTGTCTTCGGCCATCTGCCGTTAATTGACCGCATGTGCCCCTATCCTTCAGGACTTCTGGTAATAAAGTAATGTAACGAAGAATGGACGGTAGAAAATTTCAAAAGAAGCAAGATGAACATTGTCTCGTACAATAGTTTCGCCACCATCGGTGTTCAATAATATTTTGAATATTTCATAAGCTATCAACTGACCCTTTGGAATAAGAAAAAAGAAACACAAAAAGTCATCTCAGTTTATGTCCTGAAAATCATTCGAAAATGGAATCTGTCACCTCGGCCTTTTGGGGATAAATTGTGGGTTATGCTATAGCCCGAGAGGACAGCGGTTAGTCCCCTTTGTTTTCTCCCCGTTAGAGGGCAGTTTATATTGTATCCTTCTAGCTCACATTTAAAAGGCCAAAGTGTGAATACTTTTGTTAAACTGTAAATTAAGGGCTATCCAAACTTGAAATGCATGATTTTAATTTGCACAAATACATGCCCCTGTCCTGAAGACAAGAGTCTTTAGGGTCAAGCCTCGGTCATCTAGAAATAAATTTCATGGCCGTTTTGCTCTACAACAGGGTGGCAAAGAACTAGTGGCAGTAACAGAAGTGGACATTGTACTGCGATATTGGACGAAGCTCGCCATTTTATACCTTGTCAAAACGCCAAATCATGCGGCCACAGGTTTCTATAGACATGCACAGATATTCCACTTAAGTCTCGTCATGTTTTATTGGATTTGACTTTAATTAAAGACTACGGTGCATGTCTTGCAAAGATGATTAAAAAGAAGAGTTACATCCCCCTCGGCTTTAGATATCTAACTAAGGAAGTTTAACTTTGACTTCAGAAATCAATACCACTCAAAAGGAGAAAATTTCAACAATTCACCTATCAGCCTATTGTTTAAGAATGTTACTGAAATGATTATAATGTAGACCACAGGGGCGTCATCACTTTAATCAAGATAGTATGTTAATTGTCCCTGTGATTTCATATTATGCCCATTGCTACCACATTACCAGGCAGATTCATACATTTTATCAAATCGGACTTTGTCATTTTATTTTAATTTGATAACGAAGGATATCCATGTTATAAGTATTTTTTCTCATGTTTTAGGTATGGACAACAATATCCAACAATCAGACTTTGATATGCAAAACATCTTATGAAAAAGGATTTTTTCGTTCATCTCGTAAATATATATGACGTCACAAAGTGCCTTCCAATTGTCTTCCACGTGGCTGCAAACACAACGACGAACAATCAAATCACCCGGAATTCACCCCCTAGAACCAAAGACCATTTTGTAAATACATACAGATGTAATGTATATTCTGTTAATAAACTATTTATTGTTATTAGTGTGTTCTGAATTATTTCAGACTCGGTGACAATTAATGACCAAATTTGAGAGTTTATTGGTCAATAAAAGCTGGCCATCAATGGGTCATTTTCGATCATCAGTACATTCTGTAACGTTGAAAGTACTAAAGTAGCGCCCATTTCACTCCGCAATAAAACGATAACGGTATTTTCTCACTGATAATTTAGCCAAAAATCGGATTTTATTCCCTTGTTTAACGTAATAATATCAAATTTGGAGCATGCATGGAATTTATCGCTTTTACAGAATTACTGGAAACTTCTCGTCAGAAAACAACACGCGATCATAGAATGAAGTAAATCTACGTAAAGTTTCTCAACTGATATGTTAAGAGTAAAGTTTTATTGAAAAATGCGATTTTTCTGAAACATTGACGATTCCGTAGGACAGTTTTGGACTTGAACATTTTTCACTTATACGAAGACGCCACCACTTGCCAATGGTGATCCGTAAATTTGAATCTATACTCAACTCTCAAGGTCATTGCAAATCACTTCGATTTCATTTAAAACATTAAAAACCAAATTCTTATTTCTCTCACGAGAAGTAGCCATGAAAGAATAAGATTATGATACTTTAACGCTGATATTAACTGGTGTGAATGCGGGTGTGTGGTCAGTTGTTTCTGTATACTTTTCCCATTTAGAGAGTGAAATCTTTTAGGGTAGTCGCCCTCGTGGCGCAGTAGTGAGAGCGTCTGCTCTAGAGTCGCAGAGTAAGGAGTTGATCCTTACGTCGCGGGTTCGATCTCACTGTGGTACGTGGAGATCGGATGAGACTATCTGAACCGAGGTCCCCTGCCGCAGTAGGTGCTTGCATGAAAAAGATCCTTCACTGCATGACAAGGAGCACACGGCGGGTATGACCAGTTGGCAGCGGATGCTCACTCCTCCTTGGCACCTGATCCCTAACCCTAACCCTAACCCTACAAAACTTGCAGCTCTCTGCAATCTCCACAGGAGTGAAAAATTCTCGAGAGTGACGCTAAACAACGTGCAATCAATCAATCTTCTAGAAAAAAAAATGCATTTGTATCGAATGGGCGGCTATACAGATAAGACTTTGGATAAAATGTTAATGATAATTTTCGGAACAAATCAAGTCATACGACGTTCAGGCGTACTAGTACTGGAAAACGAAGGATTGGTTCTTTGAGATGAGTACAACACCTAAGTATTATGAAAAAGTTACAAAAGCATGCTGGTAAACAACATTATTAAGCATTTTGGATATAGCATTGTATGATTTTATGTATGCTACCTTTCATTCTAAATTTGCTTGGCATGCAAAGCTGCCGTGTACGAACTTGATTGATTGAATGAATGTTCTTAACGTCCCTCTAGAAATTTTTTTTCACTCATGGAGACGCCATCATTTGTCGATAGAGAATTGCAATTTTTTCTTTGCTCTGCACTCATGGCCATTGAGCAGAGAGGGATCTTTTTCGTGCCAGCACCTACCGCGACACGGGACCTCTGTTTACGGTCTCATCGGAAGGACTGGTCTACATGTCCCACAGTGGGAATTGAACCCGCGACTTAAGGATCAAACTTAATGCAACTCTACAGTGGGCGTTCTAACCACTGCGCCACCCAGGTGACTTTGCACGAATTGAAGGTGGTCCATATTGGTTTGCTTATGAAAATGTACTACCTTTTGGTTGCTTAGAATGTGGAGAATATTATAGATCATGGCGCTTGGAGATGCACAGAGCACGTTTAGACTGAGATTAACAACCGCTCCTGAACGACACAAAGTATGCTGCTTATGGCTAAGGATGTGCTTGACATTTCACAAAAAACACTCTATCGTCAACCTGGTTACTATTTTAGAGAGATTTAAGTTCTTATAACTGTTTCCTAGTAACAATACCGAGCAGTATGCTACGATTTGAAGTAGATAGCGAGAAAAGGGAAAAATCGTTTTAAAGTCGATAGGGGTGAAGACTTTGTGTTTTACTTGGAGCACTTTGCGGGAACCTGCGGGGCGGTATAAAAGGGGTCCCTGTATGGTATCGCCAGTATAATGCAATTAGTGAAAATGTCACGAACTACACGCGACCCAAGAGGCAAACTGACCACACATACAGTGAATAAATATACAGTAAGCGCAAATAAAGTGAAATTAGTTAAACACGAGAGCTGATTAACCTACTGTAGAAGTTTATCGCAAATAATCCCCCCATTAACACTTACCGAGCGACAACGGTCAACAAAGAGGCGAGGTTCAGTAGGAGTTGACAAAGATGTCGTACAATAAAGCTAGTAAATAAGAGGCAATAAATCAGAAGATTAGCCGCAAAAATTTATGTCTTGAAACACTGAAATCCAAAACTAGGGCTTTATGGGCAAAAAATTATGAAAAATACATAAAATGATCAAACATTTAAATATATATGTAAAGTGATTAATGGGTCAATATATTAATGGTAATTTTATCACGCGTAACTTTTAATATTTACCCATTTGATAAGATGTGGTAATGACTGTTATACAGTTATTATTAAGCTGTCAATGGGTGGCATAAACAAATTTATCGAGCGCGTTCAGACCGAGTTTACATTCTGGCACAAGAAACTGTCAAGAAAAATATTCCGGACATTAGCACCCTTTGAATGCCATTCTTGACACGAAGTGCCGGGAAAAAGGTGGAGATATTTGACGAAAGACGTGAAAATGTCTCCCCTTACCTATAAAATCACTAAACTGTTTTCTAAATCCATTCAACATTTTACAAATAATGCCATCTTATAAATAAGTAGAACTTAGTAAGATTTTGACTTAGTTGTCATGGAATTCTTTAACAATTCAACATTTAAAGAAAAAGACTTCCTCTTTCTTTGAAAGAGTTACAAGCATGCATAAGTATATAGCTGCAAAAGTAGGGATTTTTCTTGACTTATAACTACAGTAACAGTTGTCAAAAATCCCGATATTTAGTTGTGTTCCCGTGTACCCGATTGTGACAGCAGGTGCGTCCCACATTGTCAGGTCTAATATTGATGGAGTGGTCTCGATCCACTGCAGACTTTACACTAAGTGTTATATTTTTCTCATTTTAAGTGTTCTCAGCTTTTGATATTAGACATGCTTTTAAAAAGTAAGTTTTACGAATGTATACCTAGAACTCGAAATGCACACCTCAAGTATATAGATTGTTCGCCCTAGAGTGTTTCGTAATTTTTCATCGTTTACCAAGGGTAATGCCCTGTTTGAAACCAAAACTCGAGTACATAATGTTTTATTCCATATTTGCAGAGATGGAGAACTTTGAAAATTTTCACTTTTGTTAATTCACCCATTTTTCATGACCTTTTATGGCAATGTTATTAAAAAGCATTTTTATTTGGCATAAACTTTTTCCCTTTCTCGAAAATTGTTAAGTATGGATATCACGAAGAGATTTGTAAAATCTGTAGAATTGAAGTAAACACTAGTAACATAAACTGACTGTGGTTTTACGACATTACAATTTAACCTCCGGCAGTCGCGTGCTGAAGCGCGATTTATATCAGGCGTTCGTCTGTCACGGTGCTCGCTGAAATAAAATTTCATAAAATTCATAAACATCTTAAATGTCAGACTTCTTAATTCGGCGTCACCTGTACACAGACCTAGGATGGGGCTATTCTTTAAACAACATTAACCACGCAAGGCCTGTGAAATTTCCCCGTAAAGCAAAAGATATCAATGAAGTACACATGCAGATTATTTTAGCTTAATAAAAAAAAAATATTTAAAAAAATATAATTCTTTTTTTTTTTACCATAAGAAACTTTTAGCACAAAATATTAAGTAGAAATTTAATATGAAGCTTTTAATAAGTCTTTTGGCAATGTAAATTTGTTTTTAAAAATCATTAAACGGATGAATTAGAATTGTATTTGAACTGAAAAAATGGATGAAACAGGCATACATTTCCGCCGGAAGAATTTTAGTAATTAATTTTAAGGATGAATTTGCAAGAATCTGTACAAAGCGAAAGGGTCTCATTTACCCCGAGATTTTACAGAATTTCAACAAGACGTCGCCAGTATTCTATTACATCTAGAAGTCACTTAAGTCACTTTTTTTCAATTTGCATTTAGATTATTACACACAATTAAAACAAATTTTACAGATTCACTATGAGATCCATTTAACTGTGTTCAGTGTGTAATCCAATACGGTCATTTTTTCGGAAGAGATCAACATTACAGAGTAATTTCTGTAATATGGCTCTTTAACGCGTGCTGAATGTTCGGCTTAAAAATTAATAATATCATTGTCGTTAATTATGACAATTCTAACAATGGGAAGATATTTAGTCCTTTTATCAGAAAATTATGGAAACTGGTTGGGAAGAGTAACGTCTACAGCCCTGTGACAAATCAGAGGGAAAGGCTGGGGAGTCCTAAAGCGGCACGTAATCACTTAAACACGACTTAACAATCGTAGACCTTGCTATGATTAATTGTCCTGATCTCGGAGATGAATTTACCAGCTATGGAACATAACTCTGATTAAGCACTGTCTTGCTTTAGAGACAATTCCAGACAAAGCTTTCGCCAAACGATGGTGTCGATTATCGCGACGATGCAAGATCATTTTCTCCCCCTTGCATTGTGTGAGGTTGTTGCTTTTTACACAGTTGGAGTGTTTTTGCAGATAACTACCCATATTTAAAGTATCAGCTTATTTTTTTCAAATCTATAAGGTCTTAAGATCATCTTCCTAAACATGATATGACAATAATGGCGGATGGTACATCCGAGTTATTTGAGCGCTTTATGGAGGGTTAATGATAAGAAAAACAAACACTCTTAGATGACGACTTATATTTTCTTAACCATTATAATTTTTTTCAGCTAAGTGATGTTGAGATAGTTTGTCTCCGATATGAGTTGCTGCATTAAATACATGAGTAGCTGCATTAAACACTATAAGTGCATGTCTTTCGACCGACTTAATACATGTAAAAATATTGTTTAATTTCATATTATGATAGGAGCTATATATATACATGTGTTACATTAAAAGTTTAAATCTAAAGTTTAAACTTATCTATAGTTATAGATAAGTTTAAACTTTAGATTTAAACTTTTAATGTAACACATGTATATATATCAAGTCAGTGGTGCATCAAAATGTCCACGTACTTTCCTCTCATTTTCTACAGTCTGATTAATTAGAGATATACACATATCTTTTTTTCTGTATGAAGGTATAGGATTTGTTTCCAGTTCCAAAGTTATGGAGAATATTTTTGGTCCTATACCCAAATGGTTTCAGCAAATCAACACAATCTCTGTAGTAACCCACCGTATCTCGCGATCAGAATTCAGATCATGAAATACTAGTATTTTGATGAACACGTTTACATTTGGTCATTTTATCTCTTGCGTTGTGATTTCTTTTTTGTAGGAAATCATATGGATCTTTGGATTCAAATTTTTACATGTACTGTAGCATGAAAATCTAGTTTCTCGAAATTGGCAACAAAATTACCGAAAGTAATATCCACGACTTTATTCCACATAAAAAAATCATTTTATCTGAAAAGTGTCCACTAAAGTTTCCAAAATAACATTTTTATTTGTTTTTAACAACTTGAAAAATTCAAGAATGATATTTCATGTTTTTATTTCAAAATAAAAATCAGTTTACTTTTCTGTGGTCATGTTATAAGACACTAGGGTCTCAGTAAATTTGATTTTGTAAGTTTTTGTTACTATGGTATAAATCCATAGACTCAGAAAGGAATCAAATCTCAGTCTGACTGGGTTATAGACAGGGTGGATCTCTGAACACAGACTGTTTTTAACTCTGCTATTATGACAAATAATTGACTCTGGAACAATTACACTAAATGTTTGATTTATAACTTGAGTTCAATAATACAACTTCGTTGCATTCGTTAATGATCTCTCGAGCCATGGCCATATGAATTGACAAGAGAAGTATTTAAAAGGGGGTAAGGAACGCTACAGACATGATTATTTCATTATTTGCATGTCATTCTCCCGGAAAAATGACGTGATAATTAATTTTGATAGCATCAGATAATAAGATCTCCTAAGTTATCTCCCCTTATCTAAAGACCCGGATTTAGACACATTATTACATCAGACTATTGAAAACTCAGAGGTCAGCCAATCACAGAAGACGTTATTTAGAGATGTAATAAATCAAAGATTCTGATGAAAGCAAAAGTACTGGGAGACTGGAGCTGAAAAAGATGCTTCCTGTGAGAGATGGGAGAGGACGTACATATTCTTGATGGAGTGAGAAAAGTGATAACATCTTTCTTAATTCAGACTATAAAAAAGAAGTATTGTTAAAATTTTGAACAAGGGAGATATAATTGTACTCAGATTTGAATCTTTACTGAAATATTTCAATGTTTGTTTTGACATTTCGAGTGACTCTGGCTCGCGATAATACAAAAATTATAAGAGCTGTATTGCAGATAAGAGGAAAGATTGTAAAATGCAGACATTTTGGACGACCATCTTTAGATGGTTATCAAATCACTTATTTTACGGTATAAGACTTTATTTACAGGCCCGTTGATCGAAAGTGAACACGACTTTGTGACATTCCTCCAAATATATTAGACCTTCTTCTCCTTTTTGAATGATATTTTTTTCTCAAAATTATCAATTCATTGTGGCATTTAGAATACAGAGAGAAGAACTTAGGCGAGAGCTCCCATTAAAGAACTTTGCAAACAGTTCAAATTTATGTCACAAATCAATGATTTAATGTAAATATTTATATTCATTGAATTTCTTACACGCTTTCCAATTTTTAGAACTTTTGTTATCGTAAAAAAAAGAAAGCACAATGTTTAAGGGTATTTATCGACTTGTGCAAGTGCTTTCGTAATGAAAAGGGAGGTAATTCATTATAAATAACATTTTTCAATAACATCCATGCATTCTTGCTTATAAAAGTTGTTTGTTTTATTAATTTATATTTATATAGTTTGACTCTTTTGTCTAAAATAAAATAATTTTTCTAAATGAAATTTGTCATTCATTGTCATCAAATATTTGATACTGTAATCGGCAGTGACCAACAAACCTTGAGAACGCAGTATAAATCTCCTAAAAGATGGGCCTCATGAGATCTAGATAACATTTTTTATATCTTTTCCATCGACATATATTTAACAAATTTTAAATCTCATGCTATAATTGAAATAATTTCTTTATTTTTTTTTATTTCATTCAACATCTGCAATTGTCCATTCATTACAAAAGAAGAGCGAACATGACGTATTGCTGTATTAAAAGAATCTAGGATGGCCGTGTAAATATAGCTTCGTATTTAAGGTTCTCCGTGACAACAGAATTAGACGTAGTTTTACGTATCAGCATACAGTGTGACCAGATACGGATTATACCCGTATCATATCTATAACCGGAGGCCATGAAGTCGATAACCGAGTGATAACGCCCACAGGGGGCGCCAGGGGTCTCATACTGTAGGCTTTTTGCTTTTGGGAAAACAACTTTGTAATAAACCTTGCTTCGATCTATTCAGTTGCAATTTATAATTTTAATTTGGTTTTTTTAAGCCAATATCATTCATAAGCTTTTCTTTTAGACACAGTAAAACAAATAGAACCTACAAGATGTGTATATATTTCATTGTTTTCCCAACTCTAAATATTTTGAAAACATTTATTTTAATATTTGACGATTTTGTTACATAATGGAGACATAATTCCTTGTTAGACCGCATTCCAGATATCTTATTCAAATGTATTCCAACTAATTCTTACAACTGCCATACAGTGGTGATTTATCTTCTCAATGACATACGACCCCATAACCGTTCCTTGGGCAATATTGATGCATTTCTTCATAAAGGGCAACAAGGTGCACCTTTACCTTTGTATGTTGTGATCAATGAAAGCTCTATCAAACCCCACCATTCTATTCATAAGTTTTAAATGAGCAAAGAGTTAGTCTTGCATAAGTTTCCAAAAGAAGACAATTTGTGAAGTTTCTTCATAATAAGTTTATTCTTATAAAATTATAATCAAATATCTAAAATATAATTCTATATAGTCATTACATTTAAATATACAAAATTAAAATTAATAGCACTTGTATAATTGTGTGTATAAAATCATAAATATATATATTCAATAAGCAATACAATAAATCTGATTCAAATTTGATTGTATAAAAATAATAATTCTTCTCAATATATCAATAAAACATAATTAAAAATTCAAGTTTATTTTCATCTTTCCCTCATTTGCATATTTTTGTCACCATCATTCATCATCTTGAAGAAAAGCAGTATCTTTTTCCGCGTTTGAAAGACTTATTTGTTCCCGATCACTCGCGTGTAGTCCAAGAGCTCGTGTTGTGCTATTCAACCTCCTGTCAATCATAGGTAACACCTCCTTTGCACCTGGCGTTGTCGCTAGGGCGTGTCTTGGAGGCGGGGCTACGTTGGCAGGGAACGTAACGCCAAGCGCGTGCACCTTTCGTTTTTTTATCCAATCATGGAATGTTGATTTTAAGCCTCTTTCTGTTTGAATAAAAAATAATAAATGTTTAATGACAATAAAATAACACGCCTGGCGCTGTTTGCAAAGGGTAAAATAAACAGAATGTAATTAGCAAATCTTATTACGTTTCATAAAAGACAACTTGGAAGATGAGCCTTGCATTTATTTAGTTACTTTGATCAATACATGGGTCGATGATCTCTCCCTAAATTTTATGAGACTCACAAAAAAGTAGAGCTATGCCAATGTTGACCCAACAAAAAAGTGTATTACACTCAAAAAATTACCTGACTTTCTTTTGCCTACGAAGTATTTGGGAATTTTGCAGCGTGTGCTGTATTAATCAATTTTTCATTGATGAATAATCTTATGGATAGCAATTCCGATAATTATTGTAACATAAGCGAGATTAAGGTGGAAATTATCGACTGAAGCGCCACCAGAAGATAGGGGTGTATCTGTATTGTGACATTCAGTGGCACTTCTTTATCAATTAAGTCAACAATACCTCAGTACCGAAAGTTTACCCTGCAAACTAAGATCAGTGCTTATCCCCTAATGATTCACAACTACACATCATAAAGTATCACCTCGGAATCAATAAAAATATTTATGACACTTCATTCAGGTGTCAACTATAATACTTCAATGGCATTTTATTCCAATCATTAAATTTTTCTAACTTATTTATTATCTTAAAATCTTCACTTTTTACTTTTAACCCCGATGTATTTGAATTTCTAAAAGGAATACTGATGGAAATAATTAAAGAATTATAGTATTACTAGACAGATTTGCATTGGATACACTTTTTAAGAATTTCTAGAAGCTTACCGATGAAGCGGCCTTAGAACCAGTTGGTGAAGTCTAGCAGTTCCTCTTCCTCGGTACTCAAACTCATGTTCTCGTGGGAAGTCTCGGAGCACACACTGGGGTTGGGAGAACTGGCGGTGGGGGACGGGGGAGGTGCGGTGCCGGGCGAGGACTTCGGGAGGCAGTTGTTGTCAAGGACCGCGTTAACAGCATCGTGTTCGTCAACCAGCGTCTGCAGATACCGGATGTAGTCAATGGCCGCCTTGAGTGTGTCTACTTTGCTGAGTTTTTTGCCTTTACCACACTTTGCCCCCGCCGGTATGTGTTCTCGTAGAGTTGCAAAAGTCATGTTGATGAGTTTTACGCGGTTCCTCTCTCGTTCGTTGCGCCTCGCCACAGCAACAGTTGGTGGTTTATGCAGCCCTAAGTATTCAGTCTGTTGGGGGCCAAAATCCAGTCGTCTCTTGCACATCATCCCCCGGGCATTTTCCTTGTTGTCGTACATATGGGTTGTCCCGGCCTCTGGGGAAGATTCGGGGGATATAGAGAACATACAAGCCGGGGGTTCGTTAACAAAAGTCTGGTACAACATTTGAGCATTGATAGGCTGAAAATCGGACCCTTGGTATTCCATAACTCTTGGACCAGGTATAGTTAATTTCGATAGGTGAGATGTAAAAGTTTTGATATGGGTGTCGGACAGGACAGTTTCTTTTATACAGGTATTGACAATAGTATAAAGTGAGGCCACACCTCCGCACCGCTTTATCGCGAGCCGTATCCGCGTCGCGGGCCCGTCGCGTGTTCTTAACACTTGACTGAGTTCGTCAAATAGTCGAGTTGCCAAAATCGTTCCTCCGTCGCGTGAGTTATTCCTCTGCTATACGCGTGAAGTAAATTGCAACTTATTTAAATTTTTCGCAAACATTGACAATTTTAGACACAAAATCTTTGTTATGTAAACTTTGTTTCTTTTCATTCAAAAAACATTTGCAATGCATTTATTACTGCAAGTATAAAGCCTTTGCAAGCGTTTTTCTTCACGCTTACGTTTATCTGTCGGCTATATTGCATCAACCCTGCATAAGATTAGCTGGAACAATGAAGCAACTTTGCATATTCAAAGCCATCAATTGAAATGCATGTAGTGTACCGTTTCAGAAAACTTCTTAAAAGTAAATCAGTTTTGTGCAGCGATGCGAAGCAAATGAAACCAGATTGATAACAAAAGACAGTCTAACAAAAAGGCGAAATAGATACCCATCAATATGACCCTTAGAGTCGGGAGAAGAGAACCCCTCTCAGCTCATCAGAATAGTTCACATGCGGGTAATTGAGTCAACTTAACACAGACTTGGATTTCTCCATTGAAAAAATATAAATCAGTATATATGTAAACTTTTTATCAGTTTTGTCAAAAATCAAAGAAAACTCCAGTTTCTAAACTCATGCATATAAGTAAAAATTAACTACATTTTTGCAATTTTGTTTTTCATATTAGGCCTCTATTCAACAATTCAAGTTATTTTTGCAAGTACAAGTCCATGTAGTTGATTATTCAGTAATCTTGATAAACAAAATTATTTAATTGCATTTAATACCTTATTCGTCTTGACATTCAGTATCTACACGTGTTTAGTATAGTTCATAAAAGTCTCACATCTGAATTCGAACCCACCTTCTATGACAAGATGTTTATCGCGGGTTGCTAGATTTGTTTATATCGAGCGAACCTCAATTTCTGCAGTTTTTCAGACAAACGTTTCACTTAATAAGATCACTTAATTGACACACAGTTGAACTCGTGCAGGAAATGAAGCGTTCTGGCAAACAATTGTTTTATTTGTATTTATCAATGTGTTTTAATTATCATGAGTTTGTCCCTGTGTGATAGGTGTAGGTGGTATTTTAGCTGTTATGAATGGATGTTAGTGACGGGTTTTAATACTTTTTTGCTTGAATAAAATCAATTAATCATGGCAACATATATCCTTATTAAAAACTGAAAATTGTATTTGGCTTTACTTAAAAATTTTGGCCAAAAATAAATTTACCAAACAAAAAACCGTAACTTTAAAATTCCATTTATACTTCAACTCAAAATATCGGGCCAAGGTACTTGCGTATAAAAATATATAGACCGTTTTGAGAAATATATGCATATTTATCATATGATTATTGTTATGTCGTAATTTGAAAAAAAAAAAATAAAAGAAAATTACACGATATGGTTTTGGAGATATTTTATTTGATCTTGTTTAATTTTAAAAATGATTTCCAACAGCGATATATTGAAATAATTGACGTTGGGATTAGTATCTGTTTTAGAGGAAAACACAATTTTGAAAGTATTTGTTTGATAAGGCATCAAGTTTGGGTGCCAATTAAGCCTATAATGGATTGAAAAAGAATAATAAAAACCAGAAACACCGCCAACAAAGAATATCAGTCAAGACATCACTTAACCACTCAATAAAATAGCAGGGAACACGCCGTGATGGGACCCTTCCATTCTCATTAAATACAAATACCAAATGTCTAAATTCGTCGTGAAGTTCATTTAAAGATTAAAAAAAAATTCAAACATCTTAAAGACAATATTCTTGTAGTAATAGTGATTAAGCATATGGATTGTTAATAACTAGATTGATTTAGATGAAGTGTGGAGCAGATTTTTATTAACATAAATGTTGTTTAACTTGTTTCATTGCGTTATGGATGCGCATTACCTAAAAGAAAACAATACCATGTTCAAGATTATAGACTTTATATAATGCTAGTTTTACTGCAACCTGTTTTGGTTGCCTGAAGATTGGACAGATTTGTCCGTATGTTTGTCTACATTGCTTCAATGTCTCGCACTCTTTCATCAGGCCAATATCTTTTTTAAAATTTGGCAATTAAAATAAACTCTAACCTCAGCAATAGCTTTTGCAAAGTTGGTGCTAGGGCTTGTGTATATATATACGAGTATTTGCTTTCGTACTGACTCTTTCCTTAGAGTTTGACTCCATTTAAAAACAAGATGTGTTTGTGAAACACTATGCGCCCGGCGGCAACAAAGTTCTATAAAGCAATTTTTAGCAAATAGGTCTCAGTCAAGGTCACACGATTATTGTCCTTGGTGTCAGTTGAAAGCACTTAATTAGTGGAGTATGCATACCAAATATGAAGTCTCTATCTCTCAAGGTTCAAAAGTTATGGCGAAAGTTCGAAAAAACAATTTTAAGCATGAAAGTCACAGCCAAGGCCACAAGGTCATTGACCTTGGTGTCAGTTGAAAGTGCTTAATTAGTGGAGTATGCATACCAAATATGAAGTCTCTATCTCTCAAGGTTCAAAAGTTATGGCGAAAGTTCGAAAAAACTATTTTAAGCATTAAGGTCACAGCCAAGGCCACAAGGTCAATGACCTTGGTGTCAGTTGAAAGTGCTTAATTAGTGGAGTATGCATACTAAATATGAACCCCTATCTCTCATGGTTCAAAAGTTATGGCGAAGGTTAAAGTTGACAACAGACAGACAAACAGATAAACAGACAGACAAACAGACAGACAGGACAAAAACAAAATATACGCCCCGTATAAATTCGGGCGCATAAAAATTAACCTGAACCATAACTTTTGAATAGTTAGTACTGGACAGTGGTGCTTTCAAATTTCACATGTGCATTCCTTGTGACAAGACTTTTCTTTGGATACCAGCAAATTTAACCATTTGACCTTGAAGATTGACCTCGGAGTTTGGCCATCTTTTTTTAAAAAGTGATCCTTGATTAGTAATTTTGATTGGATGGTGCTTGGGCTTTCATATTTCCAGAAATATCCATTGACATAAGCTCTCTCTTTGGGAAACTACATTTCTAATCGCATGACCTTGACCATTATGTTTGATTTGCATTAATTTTGAGAATACTCACCATAAGCTGCAATACGGGGAATCAGTGATTTACAATCACATCTCGTTTCTTTTATTGTAAATTCGTTACATGAATTAAGATTATTCAATATTTTTACAGAGATTCTAAAATCGAAGATTTAGGGGTTTATAGTTTTTGCCTTGTCCGTCTGTCTGTCTGTTTATCTTTAACCTTTCCCATAAATTTTGAGTTGGGATTATGGTTTTCAAAATTAGATTTAACAGATGTATTCTTTAAAGGAGATGGGTGAACATTACGAGCGATAAGCCTATAGTGCAACAAACATGAAGGTGAAAAATTATATCTCAATTATATTTTTTTAAAAAAATCCTTAATATTTCATCTAACATTAAATACTTTATGTAAAATCCCCACAACTTGCACAAATCTCATGAAGAATTAAATTATTTGCCTATGAAATATTATACACGCATGAAAGAGGGTAAAACAAGTCATTTTTATACACTATAACACTATTTTTCGATATGAGTGGGTCATCGTTCCACTTTTTTGAAACTTAATCCTTAAAGTTTGCATACAAATATACATATTTTGGTTTCCAAAATTAAAGAGCAAAGACCCATTATACCTTAAAAATATAATTTTATGACATAGCTTTCTTCACTCTTCCAGAAATAAGTCAATAATCATATCACAAACACGATTTAAATGCCACTCTTCATTAGAACATGTGTAGCGTAGTTGAAAGCGTGCTAGTCTCAATTAGAAGAATGCCATTCAGGATTTTTTTTGCTAGGGGTTCGAACCCAGTGGATCCCACATTATTATTTCTTTTTAAAAATAAAAAGAATAATTTTTAACGAAAACTGTTTTCCTCATAATTTTTGTTTATCATCATTCCATAAATATCAATCATAAGAAATTTACTCTAAATACTAAATTGACAATCTGAATATGATTTTTTTTTTTTTTTTTACATCTGAAGCTGGTGGGCTTTCTGTACACTTAAGTTCGCACATCTCCTTTCTTTTTTATAAGACTTTTCTTTGGGTACCAACAAATTTGACCTCTTGAACTTGACTTTTGGAGTTTGACCTTGGCCATTACTTTTGAACAATTGTGCGAAGGCTTTCATACTTCACATGTTTGTTTATTGTGACAAGACCTTTCAATAGGTGTAATTTTTAAAAATCTTTTTACCTTGTCCTTAGAGTTTTTCCACTTTAAAAAACATTCTGGTAATAAACTTTTTAACTGTTATTGTTAGGGCTTTCATATTATAAATTTGTATCCCTTTCCTCGAATATCAGTAATTTTGACCTTGAACATGAAATTCCACCACTTTTGGAAAAACTTTTAACTTTACCATAACATTTGAACAGTTGGTGCAAGGTGATTTTTATATTTCACCAGTATATTTCTTGTAACAATGCCTCCCCCTGAATACCATTAATTTTTTACTCTGGCCTTGACCTTGGAGTTTGATTCGCATTTGAGAAACTTGGACTGCCATACGGGGGCATCAGTATTTGACAAACACATCTTGCTGTTCTATAATTGTCGTTTTACAAATTTCCAGGACTCTAGGGACATGCCTCTCTAGGTCTTAAATTAAAAAAAATACAAGAAAAGTTTAACTTACATGGCAAAGACGTTATTTGTGTGTCTAACGTCCCTTCGTTATATTTATTGATTTTTACTATATATATATATACTGGATTATTGTTCACTGATGTCTTCGAAATCAAACCCAAGGAATTCGATGATTATAAGTCAAACCGTAATCGAAGAGTTTGCATAAAAAATTAACAAGGGAAAAATGTTGCTTTGGGCTTTTGAGAAAATTCGTGCATATAAATTTTATTCATGCTAAGTTTATCAATGCTCATTTTAAAACAGGGTACAAGTCATATAATTTTATGGGAAACGTGTTGAAAGAAAATAAAGTTTTAGAGAACAGAAATCATTGTTGATTATATCTTTTGGGAAAATTCATGCAAATAATGTTGATCTAATGTTAAGAATACTTTAATCTATAATAGTATATTGCGTAATTTACCGTAGATTTCCGTTTAATGTCGTGAGACAATGAAAGTGATAACAAAGCTAAAATAGATATATAGATAAAATAAACCTCACGCCTCGCTTAAACATATAGAGTCGAAATAAAGTTTGGTAAACCAAAAACAGATAGCCATGTCGTCATCGACCCACAAATAGACCTGCAGAGACCACAAGAAGCCTTACCGGGCCTGATAAGGGACGCCGTGACAGAAATCCCACCAAGATTGGACTCTTTAGAGTGGGGATGATTTCCTCACAAGGGGGGTAGAAGTCGTATAAATGACGTCATAATAGTGGCTTAAACGTGCGCGAAGAGGGATGTTTTGTGCTAAAGATGAGAAGTAAAGGCTATGTAATTTGTGAGACGAGTTGCCAAGTATGGATTTAATTTCAGTAAAAAGGAAAGCAAACTATCCTTACATATTTATTTAAGTTATTTGTTTTTATCAGGTTCAGTTTTTCTCTATCAGTTTACCTCTTTTTTTTGTTCGTTACAAATTTTGTCCAGCATTAAACTTAAAATCTTGTGGCATCACCCGAAATACTCCAAAAGATGCATTTATTTCTCAAAAATTAAAATACCAATCTCCATGAGAAAACCTAAGCATTCCTTACGATGGCAAATATTAAATCTCAGGCATGCTTTCTGCGCGTGGCGATTCCATATAAGGAAATAGCAAAGAGCACGACAACGCACGTGAAATTGTTCATCTCTGTATACCTAAATGACAAGGTCTTAAAGTTTATGGAAGCACTCGGTCGTTACTAGTCTGTCTGATTTTAAAATTGCACGTACAAAAGTCGAAGGCATGCAGAACGATTATCATACAGCTGTTTTCTCCCCCGTCACGTGATTGGTGCTTTTTTAAATAGTAAGTTTTTTTGAAAGGAGATTAAACCTTCTTTCCGATTGGTCTGTTGTCCTTAAATCAAATCGACATTTGAAATAAACCTCCACAAATAGATAACGTTTTTAATAGGAATTCTACGATATGTGTGACGCTACTCATAACTTTTGTGTTTTCTTATAAAAAATAGATATTATTAAAAGCTAAATATAATTCCTAATAAAATAGATGATAAGTCCTTTGTCGTAATTACATAGAAAGACGGTTTATAAAAGTAAATAGACCGACATAAACTAAACTTCTGAGGAAACATTCAATAAATGCAAAAAGACAAACAAGTTGACACGCTAGAAAAATTTATGCTTTCGGGAATTAAATTCTTTGCAAGAAAGCGTGAAAGTGGCATTATTTGGTAAAACAAGTCGACACAGTGTGCCATGGCAATTATTGCATGTTAACGAGAAAAGCGGCCAGCGAGGCAAATGATGACTTTTTAAATATTCCGTACTAAAGGGGACCCAAAAACAACTTGAAAAGAAAGTCCCAGGGGATCCAATTGAAAGTAAGATATAAAGAAAATCGAAAGGTGTAACCGGGGATGGGAGCATAATCAAAATAAAATTATAATAATCTTACCCACTTTAACATATAAAGCGTACATACTACACACAAAAATTTTATGCATAGATTGATATAATTTTTTTTTACTCGTTTGGAATGGAAATGGCATAATCAATTCCGAAAATATATGGAAATCGTAATTTTTTGTATTCCAGGGTTTATTTGATGCTTACATAAGCAGCTTTGTATCGTTTTATATAAAGTAATTCCATACAAAATTTTGTATACACTTTTGTAACAAAGTCTTATTGAAAATTATTTTCCACTTTAGGCAGAAAACAACATTCAGATTACCTATGCAAATATTGATGTATGAGAAATATTGCCGATTTCTGGAAAAAAATTTGTGTGATTTATCCTTTAAAAACCTGGAGTATTTCATGAATCCTCGAACAACATATTCACGAACTGATATAACATCATTTGGAAAAAAAATATATAGTGTTTTAAGGTAAAAATTAAAACGTATGATTTCAATTAAGATTTAATAAATGGTATATTTTTATTTTATATATAGATGTAAACATGAATGAATTGATATGATAAACAGCAGTTGAAGAAATCGACATTTTTACTTGCAGGAAAAGAATATTCATAGTGTATTGATGTTTTAATGTACCAGAACTCATTATATTTACTGTGTATATACAAGTGAAGTTTGTTATAAATCTCAGTCTGGGGTTTATCAAAGCTGCCCTGACGAAAACGTTTTGGCGGAAAGGTTGCCTTCATTAAATGAGGAAAACTTAACGAGCGAATCCCGCCGTAATTCACACACGCCTAATGAATTCCTATCTCGATAAATCACAGTCGTGTTAAAAATGTATAAAACATTCTTCTATTAAAATTTATGTATAATTTTGCTGAAATGTATGAAGAAATATTAAAGAATTCTTTTTTTAAAAAAAGTAAAGAAAAATCATTTTATCAATATGCATGAAAGACCTAACCTTTTACCCATGCAAAAACATGGAGAAATTGCATGCAAAAACTTATAATTACGCCACATGTATCAAATCACATGCTGAACCAAGGTTAAATACAAACTGCTTTTCTATAATAAAATTCATTACTGGTCTGCTCAAATTTCAGGAGTATTGAGTTATTTTTAAAATATGAATATTTCGTTAACTGGATCATTTAACTTCCAATCGTTGTCATTGCTTTTGAATTCAGCCATTGTCTGATTCTATATGGACCAATCTGCCGAAATTCTGTCCAACACGGCACTGTTTTTTGTGTCGGAATCATTTTCTAGTTGTAATCTCGGATTATCATTGCCAAAATAATTTTCTTTTTTTTTTTCTATTTAAGCCAATTTGATTTTGATATCAGGAAAGCTATATGAATATTAAATGTGTCTCTGATTGAATATCAAGTTCAACAGATTGTTTGGTGACTAGAGGCCACAAGATGGTTATCGTCACAGCGAAATTTTTCCCTTCATTCTATGAAATCTCAGTCTGAAATACTCTTTGCGTAACAACGTTAATGCGTGTGTGGAACATACGCCATTAAAATGACAGTAAAGCCCCGCAAGACATGATTAAAACTTTAAAAGCTTTTATTGCTGTCTAAAAAAAACTTACCTATTCGTCACACCTGCGCACGCGCCAATATTCTCGTGCCGCCCGTCAGCATGGCAGAAGTACAGCCAATGAAATAGTACTTTTCTTATTATAATGCAAAGTTTATGCAATTTAGGTAAATGAAATGTAGAAGACCATAAATCAGCCTGCTCTATCATATTTAATAACTCAAATGACAATTCAGCGAGAATATACAAAATAAAATCACAACTTTCTTTTAAACGAAAAAATTTGGGGTTTTAAGGACGAAAGATCAAAGGGCATCAAAATAAATTTCTTGCTATCGCGCATCACTAAAAATATCTAATCTTATATCACGGCAAAATTATCAAAACAGAGCCAATTTTAAAAGTTTAATGCATACTTCTAAACATTCGCCTGTATCTGCAACATTTTTAACTAGACATTTCTGTTTTATTTTTCCATTTTTTACTTGATTTTTTTTTTCAAATATTTTTCTAACTATTTCCTACCTTTAAATCGCTGTATCATGTTTTATGAGCATAGCATCATATAATTAAAAGTCTGTATCATTCGTCTAAATATTGATTTTGTTTATTTAACAGGTAACCAAACTTAACAAACAAATATCACTTCTAGAATCAAAAGTTTATTTCTAACAATAGATAAAGCAAATCAGTAATTTATTGCATTTTATATAGTTATGCAGTATTGCTCTTTGAAGTGACAATATATGTTTGATTGATGATTCAATAAATCTTCATATTTCTTTTTTGAAAGTCATATGCCATCTCAATATTGACTAGAAGGTGAAATTATTGTACAAAAGTTAACAATTCTTTAAGCATATTATTTAATTATTTACTTACTTACTTACTTATTTAATTATCAATTCAAGAAATAAGAAAAGGGGTCAAATGAAAATCGAGGCGCAGATTTTCTGTTATTTGTCTTTTCATATTTTGCGAATTAATCAAGAATGCACTATTTTTACATTGAATTAAAATATGCAGCCATCATGTTGTAAATTTTGAATTTGGTAGGTGTAGATAAGAAAATGCCAATTTTACATTATGATATCTAGTTATCAGTCATAAGGTGTATATCGTGTGCAGTATTACTTTGTTGTAAATTCTACATTAAATTCAAAATTTACATTTTACAAACATCGATTGTAAGTGCATGAGTACCAACAATGTACACATGCGTTTTGCATTTTTAGGCAAAGTATGTCATCTACCGGTACGTATGATATTGAATTCTTTATTGAACGTCTGATTTTGGTGCTTTTTGTTACTTTTCTTACTTTCAATAAGATTTTTATCCTCATTTTCCACCCCTGAAGCTGCATTCTTAATTTTCATATTTTTCAATCTAAGAAAATATTAATTTTATGAATATAAAATCGGCTAGCTGTGGGTAATTTTCATAATAAATGAAATCTATGACAGATAATTTTTTTTATGGTAAAATGTTTCAAATCGTAAATTTCTTAATATATTCATGAATAATTGTTGAATTGGAAACAAGTCACATTTACTAAGCCAGGCGGGACTCGTGCAAAATTAGCATACGTGTATCCAATGCTTCAAAAGCATGGTACAAACTTCGGTAAAAATCCCCAGCATTAACATTTGTAAGACATGTTTCATTTTGAAAGGAAACTCATAATTGCACATAGTTATTAATATTTTGTCATTTTAATTGCTAAAATTTAAATATCTGTTGAAAACTTTGCAGATGCTGGTATTGTGGCGAGCCTGACTTTTGCAGTTCTGTGCTCATTAACATGGCAAAACCAAATTTATCTCAGCAAATCAAACGAAATAGATTTTGTTTGGGCTGCATTATGTATTCAGTGCTCTTCTGCCATGTCAATTGGTTGCTCTCTGACTTCAAATATTAACATTTTTCAATTTATGCTTTTAATGGCATGCTAAATAATATTTAAACTAATTAGCTGGCCGTGAATTCGTATCCTTTTTCTAAGGAAAACATGAAAGCAAGGTCTTATCACCTACAAAATGTTTGGTAGGGACGGGGTATTGTCAGTTCACAGTGAATTATGTACGGTGTCGTATGGATGAAAAAGATTACACGAATTGTCGACAAGTTTTTACATATTTTTGCATACACTTTGTCCCTATTCCGTCACCCTTCCATTAGATCACGCTGTTTCAATTTCTGGTATTATATCCACACCTAAGAGGGTATGGTGGCATGAAGAAGATTTCACGCGCTGATTAACAGAGTTCTCCTCATCCCACTGTCTCAGAATAAATTTCCATGGAATTAAAAAGTGCATCTCTCTGAAAACACGAAAAACCACGCGGTTTTTGCTAAACCTTGCTAGACCAATATTGTGCGACATCAGACCTGTCGAGAACAAATTGTGCTTTGTGAGGTGTTCCCTAAATTGTGCTCATTTTTATACCTCTTTTTTGTTCTATATATGCATTTTTTTCAAAAGCATCCTAAAACAATGTTGGGTTGTAAATTATTTCCTTGAAAGCAATTTAGATATTATCTATGCAAGTATGTAGAGTCCACACATATATATGTTTAAGTTCATTGCAGAAGTGGAGAAGGAATGCAATTGTGAAAACATAATTAAACATGGGTTTCAAAAAAAAAAATGAACACTAGCATAATCCCGAGATAAATGAAATTTTATCAGATAAAAAATTAAAAGTAATAACAACCATAAAACAAAATTTCAACTCAATAACAATGAAATGAATGGAAAGAAAACTCTGTTGCACATGTATAAGTTCGTAAATCTAGCCGGGATCTAAGGATTTCTGGACAATAAGTACCGATCACCAGCACATCTACGACTTACAGACAAGATCATCGGAAACTACACAATTAGCGCGGACAAAACAAACGCTAATTCTCTGCAACAGTGCAAAAGGCGGCATCTACACGACGCGTGCCATTTTTGAAGATGCATTATGGGAGTGAGTTGCTCTCATCTTTTGGTCAATGGTACACACCGGCAATAAAAGTTATTATGTGACAATAATATTCCTGAAGCATGGGATCTTGGTAATAGAAGCTTAATGTGATGGAATCGTCACTTACAAATCAGTGAACTGGCGACACGACTTAATTTGTAACAGTCGCCGCTGATGGCTATCGGGTAGTCATTGTCAATATATATTTTTGTGAAATTGTTGTTTTCAGAACTTCTGTAAATATTTTGAAAATGTATTAATTTTTTATTGCAGCATTTTTGAGAGCAATTATAATGGAATTACGGAGTAAAACGAATTTTTATGAAGCAAAGGTTTTGGTGTTTTCCTATATAATTAAACTGTAATTTTTCCACTTTCATTTGATAGCAGTAATATTTTTTATAGCTAATCTTGTCCATCTATGCATGATAATGGAAAAATAAAACCCCCCAAAAGGTTGTGGAAAATTGGTTATTTCTTTTTTCTTCTTCTTCTTTTCTTACATTGGTACAAACTTGTGATGTATTATACAATTCCATTTAAAGAGGTAGAAGTATTCGATACTTGTAAAATGTCCAATATCGCCTACTGGTCATATAAACCAAAGGGGAGAACACGAAAGGTGTGGAAAAATTACCTATATAATTAACTTACTTCGCCATGGAACCCTTAAAAACAGCATGTCGCGCGTGGATTAAGTAAAACCTGAAGTACCGTGAACCGAAGCTACTCAACGGAATCACTGCGTGAGGGTGTGACAAGGGTTGACATTGCATCACTAATATTGTAGGCAAACACGTGAAGGACTCTTCACCGATTAGGAATCAGTAGCCCTGCGCGAGATAATCCGGACTGCACTACCTCCCAAAGTACTCCAGATAAAACTCGAGGGTCTTTGTTAAAGTGGAACACGGAGGGAAGAAGTCCTGTTAGAGATTGTGGTCGGCACGGGTACAAAACGAGAACAAGACAAACAGAGAATACCCCGTGCGGAGGGCTACTTGTGAAACCAAATCACCGCATCCAATGACATCCGGTTTAAAAGATTGTTTAAATTTACTAAAAGCTTATGCTGATATTTATTAGTTTACTTTCAAAACATTAAAAAGATGACATCTAAATAAAAGTCCATGTTTAATTTTTTATAATTTGAGAAATAAAGAAACAAAAGCGATAAATGGAAATTACCATTGGGAAAAAGAGTCTGAATTCCCATAATGGTTTTGCTTTCAGAATAACAACTGCTAAAAGATGTAGTGTTTGAATGTCATAAATAAAATTTAATATAGAAGTTATTGATCCCTATTATGTATTTTCTAATATAACTTAAATAACCCAAAAATTGTTGCACAAATCCGTTATCTTGGTGGCGTCCCCTCATATTTCTTCTTTCAATAAAAGGTTATTTGGCTTTGTTAACAATGAGCGGCCTGTACTCCTGGTATATAATTTCAAGTTATGCCTCAAGAGTCTGCAATTTGTTAGAGTTTTACAGCAATGTGTAATCACAAGCTGCATTAAATCGCAGTAATTGGGTGTCAACATCAAAAGAGGATATAGTTAGTCAATGCACCGTGCTTCCTAAGGATGAGAAGGTTTATGCAAATGATGACATAGAAACGTCAACAAAAACTGTGCAGGTATCGAGTCACGTGACTGACTAAATCAAATACGTCAAACTTCAAACGTCAACGGGCGTTGTTTTGTTCCATAATTGTATTTAATAAAAACGATCTCGGGTGGAATTTTCAAAGACGAAAGGTTTCTTCTTTGGAACATTTGTGTTGTACTCGTGCCAGACAATGCCACGCCCACTTCTAAAGAATAGACTTTAAGCAGTTTTGTTTTCATGATTTGTTTTAATACGTGTCGAGAATAAGAATGATTTATCTTGCTTATCAGTTTCAATAAATGTCACACTGAAAATGTAGTTGAAAGCTTTATGAATCAGCATGTACAATGTAATGTTTTACAGTTTATCGGGCCATACTTTTCCATTTCATATTCATTTCTTTGATGAAATCATTTCTGGTTTAATTTGAATCATGTTGGTACAATAATCAGATACACAATATTAATTTAAATACGAATGATTTCTTGAGCAAAGATGTAGTTAATATGTAGCCTTCTCTAAAAAAAAAAAAAAAGACCGGTTTGAAATAAAAATCGGTTTTAACAGATTCTCTAGGTACTATATAGAATCCATATTTACATAGGAGGAATATCCTTGTGATAGAGTCAAATCCGTGCATTTTAATATTTTTATCAATGATATACCCGGATTACTAATTTTTTTCCGTAAATAAAAACTTTGAAAAAACAAGATGTGTTTGTGAAACACTATGCGCCCGGCGGCAACAAAGTTTGGAAAAGCAATCTTTAAGGTCACAGTCAAGATCACACAATCATTGTCATTGGTGTCATTTGAAAGCACTTAATTAGTGGAGTATGCATACCAAATATGAAGTCTTTATACCTTAATGGTTAAAAAATAATGGCGAAAGTTCGAAAAAACCATTTTTAGCATATAGGTCACAGTCAAGGTTACAAGGTCATTGACCTTGGTGTCAGTTGAAAGTGCTTAATTTGTATGCATATCAAATATGAAGTCTCTATCTCTAATGGTTCATAAGTTATGGCGAAGGTTAAAGTTGACAACAGACAGACAGGACAAAAACAATATAATCTATCGATTCGGAGCATAAAAGTATTTTTATTCTGCAGGGTTAAGGGGAACGGAATTTAAGTCTGTTCAGTATTTGGACCATAAAATTCGTTACTTGTGTATTACTAAAAAAAAAAAACTAATTACTCAAGGTAGTTACTTCCTGTAAATTAGTCGAATGTCATGTTCTATAAAATTTGAAATTAACGGTTGGGAGTAGATTCAAAATTTAGAACATGGCACGAATCTCATGTTACGCCTCTGAGAACAAACACCACGCCCATCACTATGATACTTAGTATCTAAGTATATGTAGCTATGGGAAACATAGCAACAGT
Organism: Saccostrea glomerata; assembly: GCA_003671525.1. Taxonomy (NCBI): domain Eukaryota; kingdom Metazoa; phylum Mollusca; class Bivalvia; order Ostreida; family Ostreidae; genus Saccostrea; species Saccostrea glomerata. The sequence goes on along the minus strand of PRKT01000227.1, from coordinate 701,836 downwards.
GATATTATCAAAAGAAGACCACCACCTAGCGGAGCATCTCTCTGCTAGAGACAATATCTTTTAAAAATCTCGGCACATCGAAACTCATATGAATAGTGTGCCACTTCTGTTACGCACAGGACAAACTAACTCCACACACACAAAAAGCGTGTTACTATATCTCTATAAGCTCCGTAGCGAGGGAATGTTTAACACGTGCATGAAATACTGTAGATTTTGAAATATACACATGGAATTCATTATCGCCTTTTTGGCAAGAAGCACCACACGCGAAATGAAATTACCCACCTTTATCTTATGGTGCTGAAATCTATGTTAAATCTTTTGACTATCCGTCCATTCGCGAATCATTATTCTCGCTATTTGACGTTGAAAAGCCCATTCGCGATAACAAGTAGTCGCGAAAAGTAAGGAATCTACTTTATGTGAGCGCATAGATATTTCCATTTATTTCCATTATGCAGCAAAAAAAAAGAGAACTATTTTAACCAAACCATAGTCATTGACAATGTTTTTAAGGATGTTACCAACAACTTCATTACTGTTTATGGAGCTAGTGAGGATTATATTTAAGTGTATGAATAAGGTCACAATCACAAAGTTTGCCAGTTGACTGTTGTGGTATGATATCATATGATGGTAAGAGATAACTGATATCAACATAAAATGATCACGTGAACAGCTGGTTTAATTAATAAAGAGGTTTATTGTACAAAACTTCAGAAAAGTTTTTATAATACGCTGTACTTCATTTATAGTATTTACATGTATTTAGACAAAGAAGCTCGGTCAATAAGGCGTGCAGAATGCCCGTATCTTCAAACATTCAACAAAACCATACAATGAAGCGCATTGAAGTGGTAAAATTTTCCATTTGGACGAAACGTTCTGAGTCATGTTTTGAACGTCAATTATAACATAACGACACGCCCATTTCTTTAGAAATGAGAAAGGAATATTCGTCGTCATGTTTTAGGACACTACACTTCCCGCGACAAGCAACATAAGATACATTGAAATTAAGAGTTTTAAATAAGAAAGAGCTATGTATAGAATACCCGCATATGTAAAACACGCACTGCAACGAATTTGTCCATAATTATAATTTTATCATGTTTATTGGAGTTAGCATAGCACATGTATCAGTCGAACACGTGCTTACTCGGTGTTTATGTAAACCGTCAATTTCATTGGATGTTATATTTATGAAATACCTGTTGTACAGGTATTCGATTGAATCATTTGACCGAATTTTCCTTTCTAAAGAAATGGGCGTGTCTAAAGATAGCTCAAACGTTCCATCCAAACAGAAAATTTTACCACTTTAATGCGCTTCATTGTACTAAGTTTGTGAATTATGAATGTAAAGCAAAATTCAGATAATCAAGTTTTTTGAAAATTTCTAAATTTCAATAAATAAAAATTTTTCGAGAAAAAAAAATCTCGTTAAATTATTCTTTTATTCAAAAATAATTTGTATTCGTGAGATTCGAACACCATCAATTAAACTCCTATGTCTTTGCAAGATATCTGTAAATGTTGAGATTTTATATTAAACACAGTACATATTAAAATCCGATGAAATTTCAAATAAATTTTTGAAATAATTAAGATTTTATTGCTCACTTCATATTTGTCGCACTTTATGCATTTCGCCCACCTTGTTTACACACCTTCTTTTCATGAATGATTGGTTTTATTCTATGTTAATCAAAAACAATCAAAAATAAATAATTCTAGTGCAAGAACGCGAAAAATAAAGTTTTAGCGAATAAAAGAGTGATTTACAAAAAATACTTAGGATCAAAGGAAGTAGAACTAAGGACCCATATAATGAAAGGAAACTTTGCTAGATTACATTTTAGTGTGAAAAAACCTTGAAGAACTTTGAAAAATTGATATGTCTAGCTACAGTGTACGTGATAAATTTGTGACCTTTTTTAATGTTCTTAATCCACTTTCGTCAGCATAAACGAAATATCTGACCCTTTCCATGTTTATTTGGGAACATATTTTCTCCATTCAAAGACAATGTCCATTTCGATAAACATATGGTCATTATTTCAACAAACAAATTGCATTTTTTTCAGTATCAGATTTGAATAAAATATCAGTCTTCTGCCATATGAAAAAGATTTACGATATTAAGAAAACATTTTACAATCATTTTAATATTTATGCCTAACAGAAGGAAATCAATCGGCATTTTTCCCCATTCTTTGTATCAGTAAATGTCTTGAATATTTTGACAAAACATGCAAATCTCTCCTGCAATTAATATTAAGAATGTAAAGAAGTGAATTTAAATAAGCTCATTATAATATATTCATCATAGTTCTCATCAATCTACGCTAGTTCGCGGTATCTTTCTATCCTCCATTGTTTGTATGAATTCACCACCAATGGCAGCGTGCCCCTAACGCTCCATCTGAAGTACTCTATATTTTACCCCTTCGCTCATAACTTATTTTTTAGTCCCAAAATTTAAATGACAAATTTAAATAGTATCCTCTTAATCTTGGTAAATGCAGACGGGTTCTATCGAAGCGCTTCGCTGTCTCTGGCGCGTGCATTGCCCGTGCGCACCTAATACCGTCACTCGCCGAGCGTGGTCATATTATGTAATAATGCAACGCTTCTTGACTTGAATATTTTGCAAGATCTCTCTTTAAAGCTGCATCTTTGAAAAATATTTTGAAAAAAAAAATAAATTGATGAACAAGATTCCTTATGTACATATATAACATGTGTTGATTAAAAAATGCTGGTGCTTCACTTAATTGTGGCGTTTTCTTACTACATACAACACTACCCGCCATTCATCTTCTTTTTGACACTAATCTCTGTTTAAACTTTTTATAAAATAATGTCATGGAGATGGGACTTAAATACCTGGCATATTGTGCCAAATGCCACACAAATGGAGTTTTAATGTAAGGTATAAGGCTTTGTAGATCCTCCTTTTATATCTTATACAAGCGGAATACTGTAAATAACATCCATTTCTCTACCGCAAGAAATCGTTGATTAATTACAGGATAGCAGAGGTTACAAGCTGTATAGACAATATGGAAACATACTGCATATTATTCTATGCTATTTTCCAGTATTATAAATGCTTATTTAATTTATAATACCGGTATTTTTTTTTACAATTACATTTGTATTACGCTTTACCTTCTAAAACTGGGTGCTACTGAAATTTCCACTTTCGATTTTAAATTTTGGGTTTCGTTTATCAGTATTTTTACTGTTCTACTTAGTTTTGGGTTGTGATATGTTCGATCCCGATTTTCTCCATCAAAGGTAAGCCTAGAACTTTCAATAACCCATTACGATATTAAGGTCGTAGGGTCCAAACTAGTTCCCTAATTTTCGGAGAGGTTATCTGCCCCTTTAGTCACGTCACCTGAAGCCCGGTGATAATGGAGTCTGATACAGTATCTCCCCGTCAGGAAAACTTAAGAGCTTTGGTGGACCGAGAATAATCTAGATTACCTCGACAATCGTTTTGAAGAGCTATGAAAATATTGCGCTACAATAAAAGTTTTCTTTGGGAAGCGTTTAGTCCAATTGCAATAATAGTTATCACTTGTTACTAACTCAGGTGAACCGGCACGTGGAGAAAAAATGTTACAATCAAAGTACTTGTAGTTGCAGATTAAATTTTCAGTGCATTTTGTGTAACGATAATCAGTACTACTCGTCCCTCAAGCGTTTGACGATAGGCATAGCGGCCAAAAATAATTATTCTGTTCTAATAATCCGTAATATGCACGTCTCTCTTGGTGCATCTAAATATATAATTTCTGTTCTTCACATAATTTTCTTAATACAATAATACTAATTTATTTTCCTGGATATACGTTAATGATTGAGATACCCGCTGATCACTTATCGATATTTATAAATACACATGTTTTAATCATAAAGTGTGAGCGCTTTAACCTAACGTCAAGAGGGTCGCACTGTCCGAACTCTTCAATAACCAGGTCATCATGGCGCAGACCGTGATTTCAGGAAGGGACGCCATTTGTAAAAGCTAAGTAACCCAAACACTAATGTCCCCAGAGTCCAAGAGAAGTCAGAAACTCTGCATACTTCAAACAGATGTCGCTGTTTAGTACTACAAAATAAGAATCTTGCGTGTCCCTTATTTTAAGAAGTGTAGAGGCGATAAAAAGGTGTTGATTTGTAAAGGCGCCAAATGGATGACATTTTCTGTGACATCACGTCATTACAAAGGGAGATAAGGGTGTATATCAAAGGAAAATGATCAAAGATGACGTCTGATGTCGTTTTCTCGTTCTACAAATCAACCCTTACGATCAGTATAGACATTGTGTCTGCCTTGGATACTTATATAAGAACAGTACAATTTAACCCAAAGTTTCATATGTGTACCAGTATGTTTGTAATGTGGAATTGGTATTTCCTTGACTTAACATGTAAGGACGTAATATAGCTAAAAATTTGTCTTTCACAAAAAATTGAAAATGCAGAACTGCAGATGTCATATTATCTAACAGCTTTTGTTCCAATAAGGTGCTGAAAAAATAATAACAATAAAAAAACATAGTCCTTATATTCTCCAATTGATAACCTTGTGCTGAAAAGCCAAATCAGCCCGTCAACGTTTGTACAGAAGACGATGTGGAAGTTTGATTTCATCGACCGTACACTTAAGGATCCCACATTCTCTTATTTAATTCCCACAATGAAAAAAAAAATTGAAATCATCAAAAACACTGTTCTTCGCCACTATGAACACATGATGTTTTTCAGGGGAAAATTGAACTGTTGACACTCTAGATGAACTTGGCGAATCAATTGTAGGGAACGGGAGATAACTCGCTGACGTGCCATTGTTAATTTATAAGTCGGGTAGAACGCTGATTTCTTTCATTCCCAGAGATCCATACTCTGGAAAATAGGGATCATCTTCACGTGAATTAGTGGTCTGAAAAAAAAAAAAATAGAAAACCCATCAAAATTCCCCCAAACAATGAATCAAAATGACATTGAGAAAACTATTCTGAAATGTAATGACAAAACTTGTTTTAAAAAAGAAACAATAATATATTCTTATAAGTACACCTGATGCGAAAGTTTGAAACGGGGTTCGATTTTTTAAACGTTGAATATTGAACCTTTTCTTGTCTGCAAAAAATCATGACACCGTGATATTTATCCCCCGTCTTTTCAACATGCAGCTCAGTAATTTTTCTCTGCACGTCAGGGATCCTGAGTCAACCTTTTGCCCCCAACAGAAATGTGTTGACTTAAGGGCCCTTTATGTTGTTAGGTACCCAACAACGTAATGGATTCTTAAGTAAAGAATACATAACAGCGTATGGAATTACTGTATACTGGGTTATTTTCGCCCTTTCACGCTTGCAAACAATTTTGCCCCTTTTTAAATTCGCCCAGCATAGTTTTGTTTCAGAAATTGTACCGTATTCTTTGATTTCGCCCTGTTTAAAATTCGCCCAAATGAGGATAGGGCGAAAGGGGCAAAAATAAAACGGGGGCGAAATTTCCCCTGAATACAGTATTAGGTCAAGAATACAAAACACCGTAAGGGATCCTTAAGTCAACAGTACAAAACAACGCAAGAGATTCTTAGGTCAATAGTACAAAAGAACGTAAGAGATTTTTGGGTCAACAGTACAAAACAACGTAAGGGATCCTTAAGTCAACAGTACAAAACAACGCAAGAGATTCTTAGGTCAATAGTACAAAACAACGTAATGGATTCTTAGGTCAAAAGTACAAAACAACGAAAGAGATCATTAAGCCAACATACAGTACAAAACAACGCAATGGATTCTTAGGTCAACAGTACAACACAGCGTAAGTGATTCTTAATAAGTCAATAGTACAAAACAACGTAATGGATTCTTCGGTCAACAGTACAAAACAACGAAAGAGATCATTAAGTCAACGGTACAAAACAACGTAATGGATTCTTAGGTCAATAGTACAAAAAAACGCAAGAGATTCTTAGGTCAATAGTACAAAACGCAAGGGATTCTTAGGTCAACAGTACACAACAGCGAAAGTGATTCTTAGTAGGTCAGTAGTACAAAACAACGTTATGAATTCTTAGGTCCACAGTACAAAACATCGTAAGGGATTCTTAGGTCAACAGTACACAACAACGCAAGAGATCCTTCAGTCAACACATTTCTTTGGAGGCAAATAGTTGAGCTTGAATACTGTTTATCTTTTTGAGCAAAACCAAATTAACCCATAGTTTTAAAGTACGTAAAAAACACACTTTTCTAAAGATGTTCTTGAAAATATAACTGTGGAGCACGGGCATTATACAAATGCAATTACTTGTATTATTTAATTACCAGGATAACTATATTCTAACTTCCATACAATTTATGTGTGCAGTACCAGTTTCCGATATTTATGAAAAACTGATTTTCTCTTCTAATTTTCTAGTGAATAAAAAAAAATTATAAAATGAAATTACAATTTTTCTTAAATCTCTCAACCAAAGCAAATACGATACATGCTGTAAAATGTAAAAAAAAAAAAATGAATTGGACATAATTTGCTATTTTCTGTTTGTAGTTTTTATGTCAGTATTTCCAGAGCCGATATGGTTTAAAAATTCTTGAGACTCACTGCTAATTTTGAAATAATGGCAATATGCATAAATAAATCAAGATTACTTTAAGAAAGCCCTTACCATTTCTAGAATATTTAAACCTTGCAGAACAAAAAGCACTGCAATAAATTTATCATGCATTGATCGTCCGAGATTTGCTGAATGCATAAGAGTGTATGAAAAGTGTAGCTTCAGCATACATTATAATTATTCCTTTCTAAACAATACTTTATGGCAAGAAATATTTGTATTTTAGGTAGATCTATCGGACGTTTTCATTCAAAAATAAAATAAATGTACGAGGGTTGTCCAAAAAATTCGTGGACAATGAGGTTTTTGTTGAAGTAAATGATTCTATATACATTTTTTGTATATCAGAATATTTCTCATGAAAAACCAAGTAAGATAGATTTCAATTTTATTGATGTAACTTTATATTTTTGTTAAAATCGGGGCCTATAAAGGTCGCGGATAGTGCGAACGGACCAAGGTTAAAATGCCATAAACTTTGAAATCAAGTGTTTGCATGAAAATTAGAATTTTTTATATATATCAAGTCAAAGCTTAGTAAAAATTTTATTATGTAACACAAATAAAGAGGATATAATCATTTTTTGATATCTAAATTATCGGTTACTACATAGACGTGGAAAAACTGAACAAAAACCCTAACGAATATGTGTCAAAACTCGACAAAAAAGCGACATTGGCCGTCCGAACGGGGCAGCGTCCGATCAAAGAAATATGTTTTAAAAAGGTTGAAACGACGTCAGAGACGAATTTTTTTTCAAAGAACTCAATGTTATTAGAATATATTGAATTTATTGATTTGAGATGGGTACATACGAATTTTTCAACTGTTCGAAGACACTACACGGATTTTAAAAACATGTTATTTTATTAAATTGGATATTTCGGTTTATGACGTTGTTATAAATCTAGTGCAACATCATACTGAACTGTGCAGCCTGTGTATACGAAAAGTATATATTGATGATGCTCATAAATTAAAATGTATTGTTTTGAATTTTAAAAATTAAATAAATACTCTATATTTAAAGATTACTATTAGCACTTTGCATTGTGACGTAATAATAAAAAATGTAGTTTGTGTCCATGAACATGTATTAGAAATTTTGGCGTTATTTAAGCATTGAATTCATATTTTGGGATGTCTTCGGTCCTATAACACACCTGGCCGTGCCCACAAATTGAATACCGCGTGGTATGATAATTTGTCGGCACGGCCAGGTGTGTTATAGGACCGAAGACATCCCAAAATATGAATTCAATACTTATATTTACATTCTTTAATTTTTCCTCTTCATAATTGTTTACTTCGGTAATCTTTGGTGTGAATTTAGCGTCCTTCAAAACTGTTGTGCTTTATAGTCGTAAGAGCCGTTTGTGACGCTTTTTGACGTCGTAAAGTTAAATAACGCAAACGAACATTGCGAGGAAGAAAAGTGACAAATTAATTTTAAATGCCATTTGTTGTATTTTTACGTGAATTCAACAGGGTTAATTTTTAAAAATTAAATTGTGTCAAACATTGTAAATTTTGGTGTTCATAAAGTATTGAAAATGCATATAGTTCCTACTGTGTATTCTAACGCGCGGTGACAAGGTTTCGCGTGTGTTATAGAGATTTGAACGTCATGGATTTCATAAAGAAAATTACACTGAATGTAAATATAATGAAATTAGCTCAATGTCAGACTGGTCCGTGTGCACTATCCACGACCTTTTAAGACCCTAATTTTTACGAAAATATAAAGTTCCATCAATGAATATTTAATCTCTCTGACCTGATTTTTAATAAAAATTATTTTTATATACATTAAATATATATTTTACCATTTATTTTAACATGTCCACGAACTTTTTGGACAACCCTCGTACATGTACAAGAATAAAAACCCAGTTTTCAGTGACATTGTAGTCCGAAATATCTGATGTTTTCCGCGCTGTTACATCAGATATTTCGGATTTCAGGATAGTGGGAGTAGTGTCAGGGCTGAAGTATACCTGATATCCTATGCTGTTGTCCTCCTTGTTATGGATGTCAAACAAAACTGCTCCAGACTCAGACGAATGATTAGACTTCGCAGAGAAGGACACAGAATCGGCTTCCTCACTTTGTCTTCTTCTTTCCCGCCGAGGAGTACCTCGACATTGTCTGTCACATACTTTCTGGTCATGTTCCATGATCATCCTCTGTAATTTGTTGATATAATCAATGGCTACTCGAAGGGTCCGGACTTTGGACAAACGTTTTTGTTTGACTTCTCCTGTCACCCTTTTCCGTAATCTCTGAAAGGCTTCATTGACGGCTTCCACACGTCTGCGTTCCCTGGCATTACGTCGCGCCACAAGATGTGGCGGCTTCTCTCTATGCGGCACGTGCCGATACGTCGTTTTCCCGCCAGATTTTTTCCCGCGGTTTCTGTACTTCACAGTCATCCCTTTGCACACTGAGTTTGGGATGCTGTAGATAGCAGCATGGTTGTGACCACCTGCTTGTACCACTTCTGAAGCAGGTGAAAACAGACAGGACGAAACTTTTCTCTCAGAAAACACGTCCATGGTTGCTTGGTCTGTCTTTGCATGTCTAAGAGAAACCAAGGTAGCTGCGAGGCGGACTTTCCGGAAATTAGTACGGGAATTGTAATGATATAATTTTCTCTTCAACAGTTTCTTCTCGATCTGTATATGTTAATAATTGATGAGATTGTCCTTAAAGGCTGTGATCAGTGGCCGAGCCTCGATCTGTCATCCTCCTAGCTATCCCAGCATCCCCCTGATAACGTCACAGGGATAATTGTAGGTGCTTCACGGAAGCTTTAGAAATACTGTAAGACCCTTAAATTGACTGTAATTGTTTAATAATTAAAAGATAACCCTCTGAAAATAAATAACACTAAGCCTTGAAAAAAGCAAAAAACAAAAACAAAAAAAAAAACAAAAAAAACACTGTAATGTTATTCTATCTGATACTTTTACCATTTATATAATTTTGAAAAAAGTCACTAATTCAGTATGTGACATCTAATTGTATTCTATTCGTTCTACTCCCTAGTAACTTTTTTAAATCCTGGTTGCCATAACTAAATATCACATGTTTATGTAAACTGTATTAAAAACTCATTTTTAAAATAACTTATTTTCATCTCCCTTCTGGACACCCTCAAAGTTACTGAAAGCTGGAGGAATGTGCTCGTCCCCCTCTGCATCCTGTATTCTGTGCTATGGACCAGTCTCAAATATTTCAGTGAAAATAAATCTGAAATATGGGTATCAATCTGCTGAGATGTACTCTTCAATTACACAGTAAAATCTGGATGCAGAGAAGAAATGTTACTTTATGTTAAAGATCAACTGAAGATGCGACCCCCAATTATCTCTAATTAATAAAGTCGACAAGAAGTCATTAGTGACCGACAGATCTTGTTAACATTGTCAAGGCGGAGCATTCCTAGAGATCAGCAGAGCCCCGGAAATTATATTATCAATATTTAATGACTTCGGCGATACTGAAGATTTTGTTTAGACGATGGTGCACCTGCTCGTAATCTATGTTATCATTATGTAAATCACTCTCAAAAAATTGAACTTGATTTAAAATTGTTTTAGCATTATTGAACATTAGTTCTTTAAACATGTTTTCGGTAAGATGAAGCATTAAGAAAAGGTGTATTTTTGAAAAGTGCCATTTTTCTAAAATAAACATATAATTCGTGACACTAATATTTTAGATAAACTTTTTTCATTTGATATGACATTCATCAATCTTGTGAAAAGATCAGATTGGTGGACAATGTCTAAAATATTAAAAAGAGGTTTGGAAAAATCAGAAGGAGAGGATTTTAAAAATTGTAAATTCAGAAAGACAAATAATGTTTTGTTTGCTCGGTCCAATTCGGTGGCGCGCGCCACGGGCGAATAGAGTGTGTGTCTTTTCCAAAATCAAATAAAGGAGTTTGTTTATAGAAGCTAAACACGGGTGTTTATTTTCATATTTCTCTTTATTTGTTTTATATAATGCACTTCCTAACTCTAATCCTCTTATTTGCGGGTCAATATCTTCTGGAAATCTTTAAAATGAATGTAAACTGATAAAGTGATAAACAACAACTTGTAAAGGGAAAAAAACGAACATGCAAGTTCTTTGACCACAGATAAGGAAATATAAATCTACACTTTCAATATTTACTGTCATTAATACTCAAGTACGGCCTGTTATAGAAAAGAATCGTTGTCCAATAGATTCACGGACGCGCTATCTTACAGGTGCTGGGGCGCATTCCCCCGCCCTAGGAACGAATCCCGGTGGAACCTCGGCGTGCCATTTGTCGCGTGCTTGTGCGTGTCCTAGTCGTGCAAACGGCACGCGCTGATGGAAACATAATGGCTATCAAATATTTCTACAACGTCTTCTCCTGCGTTTAAACACGTTAATTCGTTTATGTGCATGACTGATGATAGATTCCTAAATATTTATTAAAACTGAGCAATGTTATTTCGACATGTTGAAGTGGTGGAAGGTAGTACATCGCGGGGTATCCCCTCCCGATCAACACGTAATCCTCCATTACAAACAGAATATCCCTCTAATGGGACAAATATTGAATTTTTATTAATCTGTTAGAAAAATGTCTTTAAAATAATATTATATTGATTCTGATTAAGAATTATCACTACATTCGTATTTGATTTTGGTTTCAAATTCAATGAGTTATATTGCTATTTCATAAATATTGAATTACATAAAAAGTTTTTTTAGAATTCAACTTCATACAAAAGAATTAAATTATAGAGATTAAAGTGCTCAGTTAACCTTAACTTAAATGGAATCCATATCAATCTTCACTTAAACATTATTAAGTAGAGAAGTGTTCGGAAAAATGCCGGATTACAAGTATGGCGCATTTAGTTTGCTCGCTGCAGAACTGTTATATATACATGTAGATACTGGTCAAAGTCTAATATATATATGATACCATAACGCTGTTGCGAGCGTTTCTCAAATGCCAAGTTGAACTCTTAAAGACAGGGTCAAAATGTCAAAATTGTTGGTATCCAAAGAATTGTCTTATCATAAGGATTACATATGCGAAAAATAAAAACCCTATAATAGTGCCAACCATTCCAAGGTTTTGGCCAAGGTTATAGCGATAGTTCATAAAAACAAAGAGTGATCAAGATTCTTCGAGATAATAAAATTTCAGAAAGAAGCTAAAGGATACTAATTCTTTAAAATATTAAACACATAAATAACAAGCACATACAAGGTAGAAGCAACCCTCGCAAAGAGCATTTCTAAAATTCAAGGTACATGTAGCATTCGACATTGAATGTGAAATTTGAATACAGTAACGACCAAGTTTGAAAACTTTATAAAAAGCAACAAACGTTTAAGATCAAGGACATGAGATCGAATCCGAAAGGTCTCGTCGCAAGTCATGCATTTGTGACTTGTGAAAAACCCTGTCTTTTCCGGAACAAATGTTAGCGCCAAAATTTATGAAATTTTAGAGTTAAAGTTCTTGGTCACACTAACAAAAACTGTCTGAACTACTTTAAGAACTTTGATCTAATATGAAACTTTACTCTAGAATTTTTGAAAGATTTAGAGCTTATAATATTTCTATCATAAGTTAATTAAAAAAAAAACATGAAAATTTTCAAGAAATAGCATTATTGATATCAGAAAATTATTCATAAAAATATGGAGACAACGATCGAACAGTATTCAAGATAGAAAAAATCCATTAAACAATACATAATAGGCGCAGAGCAAACACAGACCTCCAAACATCAAAGGTGGGATCAGGTGCCATGTAGGGGTGAGCATCCCCAACCGAATTAAAAACAAGAGGCCCATAGGCACATGGGCTAGTTAAAAAACACAAATCAGCTCAGTATTGAAAAGTTTACTAGTTGGGGAGGTGGATTTGAATTTTTTATTACTTGAGATTGTCACTATATCAATAAAACGTCTTGTGTAATTTTTCCATACTTGAGAAGAAGAGTTTTTCAAAATTTTCCTATATTATGTTTTTATGCAAAGATTTGATTGCCCATTATGGCCCCACCTTACCCCCAGGGGTCAGATATGAGCAAACTTGAATTAACTCTAACTGAGGATGTTTCCTTATTAATATCACTAATCTTAGCTTAGCAGATCTTGAGAAGAAGATTTTAAAAAGATTTTTCCTATATATTCCTATGTAAAACTTTGATCAGCCATTGTGGCTCCACCCTATCCTCGGGGGTCATGATTTGAACAAACTTGAATCTCACTACCTGCGGATGCTTCAACATTAGTGTCATCTTTGCTGGCGCAGTGGTTTTAGAGGGAAAAAAATTTTCAAGATTTTTCCTATGTACAACTTTGATCAGCCATTGTGGCCCCACCCTACCCGCGGGGTCATGAATTGAACAAACTTGAATTTACACTACCTGAGGTTGTTTCCACTTGAGTTTCATCTTTCCTGGTCCAACAATTCTGGAGAAAATTTAAAATTAAAAAATTCCTATATATTCCTATGTAAAACATTTGATTAGCCATTGTGGCCCAACACTACCCCCGGGGTTCATGATATGAAAAAACTTTAATCTACACTATCTGAGGATGCTTCCACGTGAGTTTCATCTTTGCTGGCCCAAAGGTTTTGGAGAAAAAGGTTTTTAAAGATTTTTCCTATTTATGCCTATGTAAAACTTTGATCAGCCATAGTGGCTCCGCCCTTCCCCCGGGGTCATGATTTGAACAAACTTGAATCTACACTACCTGAGGATGTTTTCACATGAGTTTCATCTTTCATGGCCAAGTGGTTCTGGAGAAGAAAATTTTTAAAGACTTTTTCCTACTTATCCCTTTGAAAAACTTTGATCAGCCATTGTGGCCCCGCCTTACCCCCGGGGTTATAATTTGGATAAAACTTTATTCTACACTACTTGAGGATGCTTTCACATGAGTTTCATCTTTCCTGACCCAGTGGTTCCTGAGAAGATGTTTTAAAAATGCCATTAATTTTTCATTAATTCATAATTATCTCCCCTTGAAAGAGGGCGTTGTCCTTCATTTATAAAAACGTGAATCCCCTTCACCCAAGCATACTTTGTGACATGTTTGGTTGAAATTGGTCCAGTACGTGGTTCTTGAGGAGAAGATGAAAATGTGAAAAGTTTACGACGACAACAACGACAGACAACGGGCAAAACTCGAAATTAATTTACTATCTAGCGTTAGAATTAAAATGATTAATGAATTACCACTGAACTGTTCTTTGTATTAATCAAAGATTTTATGGCCAAATTGGCATTAATATTGAATTAAATGGTTGCAAAATATAGTTTTATCGAACTTCAGTTCCAAATTTTTTTTTCAAACACCACCACTTTTCCCATTTTTTAACCTATACTGCGACGAGCCTATGGAAAGGGGGGAGCTAAACCTTCGAAGCAATGTTCAATGTCTATACTAAGTATACATTTGGAAGAAAGGGGGGGGGGGGGGCTAAGCCCCTCTAGCCCCCCGGTTCCGACGCCTATGTGCCTATGTAAAACTTTGATCAGCCATTGTGGCCACGCCCTACCCCCGGGGTCATGATTTGAACAAACTTGAATCTACAATACCTGAGGATGTTTTCACATGAGTTTCATCTTTCTTGGCCTAGTGGTTCTGGAAAAGAAGATTTTGAAAGATTTTTCCTACATATATCCCTATGAAAAACTTTGATCAGCCATTGTGGCCCCGCCTTACCCCCGGGGTTATGATTAGGATAAAACTTGATTCTACACTACCTGAGGATGCTTTCACGTGAGTTTCATCTTTCCTGGTCCCCGGGGTTATGATTTGGATTAAACTTGATTCTAAACTACCTGAGGATGCTTTCACATGAGTTTCATCTTTCCTGGCCCAGTGGTTCCTGAGAAGAAGATGTTTTAAAAATGCCATTAATTTTTCATTAATTTATAATTATCTCCCCTTGAAAGAGGGCTTGGTCCTTCATTTATAAAAACGTGAATCCCCTTCACCCAAGCATACTTTATGACATGTTACGTGGTTCTTGAGGAGAAGATGAAAATGTGAAAAGTTTACGACGACAACAACGACAGACAACGGGCAAAACTCGAAATTAATTTACCATCTAGCGTTAGAATTAAAATGATTAATGAATTACCACTGAACTGTTCTTTGTACTAATCAAAGATTTTATGGCCAAATTGGCATTAATATTGAATTAAATGGTTGCAAAATATAGGCGGGAATCAAGAGTTATGCCTAGGTCACATTTAAGCCGATGGTCGGGCGACTAAATTTTTCTGGTCTTGTCGGCTGAAAGAACAGGATCGGGCGACACGGAGCAGTCACATTATTACCTAGGGACACCGATGACTTGGATAAATAACACAAAAAAAATTTTCTTTAGAAATCAGCAATATTTTTTCATAGATCTATATTCAGATAGGTGACGTGAGTAATGTTTGCAAGGCAAAGTGGCAGAATCTTATAAAATTGTGACTCAATGTTGAAAATGTGTGCAAAATTTGTATGGAATTGCATAAAATGGTGCATATCTGGGCAGCAAAGAATACTTAAGATATCTTCATATCTTACGGATTAATTATTTATGCTATTTCCGTTCAAAAAAATTATATCAATCCATGCATCAAAACTTTGTGTTATGTATCCTTAATAGGTTAAATATTCACAAGTCGGCCAATCGTCGCCCGATCATCGAGCTCTGAGCTACAGTTTGATTTTAACCGTTGGCCTAGATTTTCAACACCCTTATTGTCCAACGACGGACGACCGACCTAATAAACTAACCGCCGATGGTCGGTCGATGATCGAAGGTCGGTCGGCGGATAACTGCAGTTAAAGAAATCGGCCACCGACGCATGAAAAAAAATAACTTGGACCGATGGACACAAAATTGGTCGGCCTACAAAAAAATAGGTCAAAATCGGGCAAGACAAAGGCCGATGAACTGACGACTGAACCCGAAGAATCCCATTTTTGCATCAAAACCCGTCGGCCGTTGGTCGTTTTTGGAAATGTGACTGGGGTTTAAGAGTTCGTAGTTCTTTTCATTGCAAAAGTACATATCGCACGGAAGGTGAAAAGTTACAGACAGACAGAAATACAGAGAGACGAACGGAAAGACAGACCATAATCACACTTTTCGGATAACTCGTACCTCGCACTTTTGGAGCCTAGTGGAAACAGCCGTGAAAGCAGAAACCAAAAAAGAATTATAAATTGTTTTCTCTTTGCTCTTCCATACAAAAACTATGTAAATTTTAAAACTACTGGGGTTCCATATTTGCTCAAAAATAGTTTTAAAAAACTTAATTGTACATTTGAGCAGAGACATAAAACCAGTAGATTTTGAATAATAATATAATTTGTAAAATAACCAAAATGTATTGGAAATTTTGATAAAAGACCCACCGCCAAAATCAAAATCAACGTATGAGTTGTTTAAGAACTATTTACTCCTGAACACATTACTTCCGGTTTGTCGGACAAAGGAGAACTTTTCATTAAATGAATGCTTTTTATCTATGATTGACATTTAATTTGACCATCAACGTAAAAGCTGTGTAAGTATATACATGAATGTATTGTAATTCTTTCGAAATTAAATGTAAGATGAAAGTATTTGCACATTTCGAGCATCCCCCCACCTTGATTCGAAAGCGTGGAAAACGCGGTTTAAATTGTTTAAAGCCGCCATTGCTACCACAATATACGCATTAAAACATTTTTTAGATAGAAAGTTGGTTAAAACTTACTAAAATTACATTAAAAATGTTAAAAAATCATGTGTAATTTGCTCACCCCCCTTCTCGTTGTTACCCCCCCCCCCC
>PRKT01000227.1:672951-685126 GCA_003671525.1 Saccostrea glomerata | reverse complement strand
CCCCCCCCCCCCCATTTTAATCTTGGCTGAAATCATGCGGCCAATGGTGGCGAACCCAGGAATGTTGCAAGTAAATAAAGAATTTCTGTGAATTTATTGCGTTATTTTTAATTTGCAACATTTTTCTAAGGGAGTATTCTTTTTTCTTACAAAAATAACACAAACCAGAGAAGAAGTCAAGTTATGAGACATATTAATAATTTCCAGCCAAAATGACAGGGGAATAAACACAAAAACACATAGAAAGGAGAAAACTATCTTTTTGTTGATGAGGAGGGAAGGGTAATTGGGGTTTGATTCTTGGTAAGTTTTTAAAATCTTCAATAAATCAAGAGAAAATTTGACTTGACTACAAAATAGGGGGGGGGGGGGGGGCTATAGCTTTTCAATGAAATATATACTTAACAAAAAATTATTCTCTGGGAAAAAAAAGTAGAGACCCCTTCTCCCACTTTGTTTTACAAAAAGAGCTTACCACAGAGGCTCAATAAAGAATATGTTTACCACTGCCTTTCCTCTGAAAGTGTAAATGAATGAGCACAATTCTAAGGGGGGGGGGGGCTCCGTGTAATTCAGAGTTAGATACTTTGTGTTATTATATCATACTTCATGTATATGGGTTAAAATTTATTTCCGAAACAAGTACAAGTGCCTGTGCAGTTGAGGTTGAGGTACTGTGGGCAAAAATTGAACATTAATTCAAAAACCTGTGATACTCATTGACTGTCAAGACCTCTTGTTACTATTTAATAATAATCATTTGGTAAGTCATTCAGATTTTTTAAAAGTAACTAATTAATGTCTATTTTATTTTGTAGGATTATTTGAGCAAAGAAATGGCAGAGAATCCAGAGACAAGTGAAATAATCTATATACAGCTCTCCAGCCCAGGGGAATCATTTCCTCAAGACATCAATAATGTGGTAATGTCTTCATCAAATGTTGGGAACATTGCTATTCCTATAGGAACCGTGTCTCCAGAAACCAACATCACAGATCAGATTACCGGGGATGTCACAGGAGAAGAAAATCCAGTCTCTCTACAAAATGATGGCCAGGAATCCACAATCCAGGTCCCCAGGCAGGGGTTAACAATCTTGGAGGAAACAAACAACAATGCTCTCTTTACAGGGGGCGACCTAGGTGCAGTAGACTTACCTGTCCCAGTTGCATCAAATGTGGACCCACTGCCACAAGAGGTTCCCCAGGTAGCCGAGCCCACAGTAACAGAAGAAACGCCAGGTGTGATCGGTATAACACATGCTGATGGTCTTCTTAGTGTAGATATTCCTTTATCAGAAGTCATGGCTGATCCATCTACGACTCAAACAACTGTAGTTAAGACTGAAGGCATTGCTGAACCATCTACCACACAAATGGTCGTAGTTAACACAGCAGAAGAAACACACCCAACAAATACAGACATTCATGAAATGAGTATCGCTTCCATTGTGACGAATGCAGAAGTAACTCCATCAAATTCCCAGCCTAAGATAATCCTAAAAACTAATACACAGGTGTCACCAAGCCAAGCGTCACCTGAGAAGAATGTCACCATCCCTTCAGGGATAAGGATACAGACATACCTTGACGACCAGGTGGCGTACAAGATAACAACCAGTGATGTAACGGAGGCCATTTCTGCTGTCAGAACCACTTCATCCAAAGTTAACACAACAAAACCATCAAAACCAATAACAGCAACAAGTAAACCCACTCACCAACTGGTTGTGACCTCCATGGGTCTTGTGAGAAAGGCCCTCATTCCAGACTCCCCGCCGGCCGATTCTGTAGTGTCAACTCCGAAGATAGTGTCAACGATCAAAGTCACCAAGAAAACAAACTCTGTTCCAACCATTTCAGAGAGTACAATACAGACGTTCACAGTGACAGAGACACACCCCACCACCGTACCTTTGATTCCAGAAAATGAGATGATTCCAAGTTCCCAGATAGAACATCTCCAGGGGGAGTCTAACAAGGGAGTGAAGGAGTCTGATAAACAACAGGGGAGTACGGAAAACATGGAGGTAGGCAGCTATGAGATCATAGAACCACTGAAGAAAGTGAAGGAGGAACCAAGGAATTTGGACGAGATGGCTTCTCCAACGAGAAAGAGCTATAGAGCACCGAAGAGGAAGGTTGTTACAGACTATGAAGAGATCGTGGGAGCTCAGGAAGACGAGCCAGCACCTGTGAAGAAAAAAGCCAAGACAGTGACGGTCACATCACCAGCGAAAAAACCTGTCAAAGGAAAGCGGGGTCGGAAGCCGAGTGCTAAGGCCGGGAAACTGACAGTGGAGGAGGTGTACAAGAGTGGAGACGACGCGGAGGAAGACGAAGAGAACGACTTCCTGAAAGTTTGTATGATTAAATGTGACTTATGTGACAAACACTTCCTGGACAAGAAAAAGTTAACTCTGCATAAAAGACAGGCACATAAGAATAAGCGGGCACCCCGGGGTACTGGCAAGGAACATATTTGTGAAGTTTGTGGTTATGTGTTTAAAAGACGTGAACACTGGCGTCGACACAAAGAGGTTCATCAGAGGTCAAGACCCCATACTTGTGAGGTGTGTAACAAGACATTTAAACGTGCCGAGCACGTCAAGCGACATCAAAGTGTTCACTTAACAACCAAACCCTTTCCCTGTTTGGAGTGTGAGAGCGCCTTCACCAGGCCCGATCATCTTACAAAGCACATGTTACTTCACAGTGATCCAAAAGGTTACAGACAGAGGCTGCAGGCAAAGAAGAAAAAAGGGAAGGCAGGAAGGGGGAGACCCAAGGGAAAGGGCAATAAAATGATTAAGACCATGCCTAGAGGTCGTGGAAAGGTCACAGTTCAACTAAGAGCTACTGTCAAGTCTAAGAATGAGGAGGATTTTGAGTATGGAGATTTTGAGGAAGAGTTTCAGGATTTAGAGACTGATGAAGGAGATCTTCTGTCAACTGATGAGGAGGAGGTGGGGTATAATGAAGCTAAAGATAGCGGTCCATTGGAGAAGGTGTACTGAAAAGGAGCCAATCAAATGTCAGACAAAAACAAACGTACAAGTCAACTTGGAAAGTTTTACTAAAAAAGGAGCCAATCAAATGTCAGACAAAAAAACAAACACTCTGATCATTTAGGAAAGGTTCACTGAAATAGGAGCCAATCAAATATCAGGAAAACAATATTCACATTCAACTTAATGTTATAGATTAATAGTATCCTAGTGCGGACTCGAAAACATTATTATTTAGTGAAGCTACTGTATGTCATAATCATGTTGAAAATGAAGAAAAAGAGATCTGAATACAGTGATTATGTATTTTGTAAATTAGTAGAACCTTGCAATGCATTCAAATGATGAGGAATCAAGTTTGTTTTTATCTGATACAAGTTCTAACATTTTGCATCATGTCAATTGAAAAGAAGAAATCTAATTTCAAAGTTGAAGTACAAGTAGTACATCTGGAGAGTCATTTATGCTTTATCTTTTTAATATGAAAAAATTGTAAAAGTATTTTCACCATAACTTTTTCTGACAATTAAAAAAAAAAATCATGGATCTCATTTTATGTTGAATTATGCAAATGATATAAAGAATTGTGTTAACAGACAAGGAAGTGTGTTAATATAAAACTTGCCGTCTTTTTTATGTTAGGCTAAAACATTAAATATGAAGAATAAAACTCTTTTAAAAGTGTGTTGTTGGGTTGTAACTGTTCATCAAATTTAGAGCATGGATTTTCTGTATTTTATCCAATTTATTCATGCCTTTATTTCGTGTATGGGTACAATAAAGTTGTACAGTTATTTCATGTACGGGTACTGTAAACTTGTAGTTATTTCATGTACAGGTACTACAAACTTGTGCAGTTATTCATAGACCCCTCAGTGAATTTATCGACACCAGTCTCAAAGTCAGTGCCTCCAGCACTAGCTGCAGAACTGTAGCGTTATGGTCAAAGACAAATACATAAAACCATAACGCTACAGATCTGCAGCTACTCCAGCACCTGTTTGAAAGTTGCTCCAACATTACATGTATGGAGCATTGATTCAACTGCATCTACATGCATGACTGTCATTTTGCTTCGATTTTAAGTTAATTTTTGAAAAGTACTGTTGACAACTATTATTTGTGACTTCAGCGACATACATGCATATATATATTTAATTAAACATGTAGTTTGCTATAAGAAATATTCACAAAGAAAGGTTCAAAGCTTGCTGATATTTCTTGCACACAAAGAAAAGTGGGTTAACTGTACTTTTGGCTTTATTTGCTCAATAAAATTCTACATGTATGTATATACCGATACAAAAATTGAGAAACTTAGAATCCAAGCAAAATGAAATTAACAAAGAAATAACTCATTTCATACAAAAGTTGTGACATTTCATTATTTTATTGTTTGATGAACAACTATAAATAATTCTCTTTTTTGAGATTAGTATATTCATCTCTTTAATCAGAAATAGGTAACAAGTACATGTATTTGGTGATTTCGGTTAACACCATGAATTTATCAGTTGGTACATCCATCCTTTGATAATTGTGTTGGTATTAAAATGTTCAACACTGATTTATCATCATTGGATCCACCACCTTGATTTAGTAAATATTCAGCACTAATTTATCATCCTTGGATCAACTCCTTATTTTGATAAATGTACTGTTGGATCCACTCTAGAATTTATCACTCTAGAATCCACCCCTTTATTTACTCAGCAACCACCCCATGTGAGGCGAGCCACGTGATCCGTTTTCCTCTTGGTGGGTTTCACAAATCCTAGAAACTGAAGTTCAGATACAGCTCTGATAAATCGGGCTCTGGGGACAGGTTAAGGAGGAAAACTTAACATTTGTGAGATGGAGAAATTCAGTATAGGGCACCTGCACAGTATCAGTTGGCGCAGAATGTTACTGTTACACTTAGCATGTTTGCAGTTAATTTTGAAATATAATAATTCACTCATTTTACAAGACACTATGAGTAGAAATGTTTATACAAGACATTTATGATGAATTGTTTCCCCTTTGTATTATTTATAGTTGATATAAAAAAATGTTTTCCATGTTAATTTAACTGTAGAGTGAAGGATACTGTAGTTCCTTGTCTGGATTCTTGATCTTTTCTTCATTTAATTCTTCATCAGATGTCACCACAGTAGCAAAAGCCTAAAATAAACAATTATATTGTATAAAACCATTTATAATACACAGTTATCCCCCTTTAATCTGATAGCAATAAACATAACAAACTTGAAATTTCTAAGTACATTGTACTAAAATATTAAGATACTTTTCAAGTCGCTTTCATTTGATTATTTACCTGTAGCCAGTCATATAAGTTAATTAGCTGGGCACATTCTAGGTGAAGTTTGTAGGCAATACAAATATCAGGCATGGACGGAGTTATGGAACCTGACTCAGAACTGCAGCATTTACACTGGGAGAAAAAAAGATGTTAAGAATTAGCTACTCATTGACAAGTGCACTGCTCCCTCCAGACAAAAGAATGATTATGAAAATACAATATGCATCGTGTGTCCTGTTGCAAAACAATCATAATTACTTGAGTCATTTCAGCAAGCTCAGAGAAAGTTCTTTTACAAAATAAAGTTGCTTCCTAATTTAGTGCAGCATAGAAGAGACTGAGTTTAGTGTTCCTTCTGCGGTATATTTTAGATAATGTTTATACACTTAATGAATTCAAACTATGGAATCTACAGACAGGAGGTCTCTATAAATTTATATCCATGTTCCCCTTCATGTGATGGTATTTTCTTAACATTGGCATTGCTATTAAATGAACAGAACAAACCTGTAGATAATGATGAGGTGAACTTAACGCCATCTGGACGACAGATCTGGGTGAGGCGTTACAGTGTCGCTTAATCTCCGCCCACGCATCGTAGTAAAATATCTCATACAGGGGCAGGGAGGAGGGGCATAACAAGTACCTCCTGTAAAGACAGAAAGGCAGGTTAAAATATGTACTGTCCTGTACCAGGGCAATAAAGATGACATACACATGGTTCTGTAATATCCTCAGACTTTACCTGAATAAATCATCAAAGAAATCTATAGCTTCAGATCTCAATTTTTCGTATGGAGATAATTTCTTTTTCTTCTTTCCTTCCTCTTGTAATCTCTGGAATAAGGCAATTTATTGCATATCAAAATAAGTTTTATATGGTTTCATTCTTAGAGACACAAAATTCATTAGAGTAACAAAGCTTTCTCTGCTCTCTCATGAATACTGTAGATCACTAAATTTTCGCGACACCTTATTTTCGCGAGATAGCCATTGACTCTTGATTAGCGAGACAAAATTTTCACTAATTGTTGTTGTTGCTCTATATAATCTTGAGGAATGATATTATACGCGAGAATTAAATTTTCGCGATCAAACTGTCTCGCGTAATTACGCGAAAATAAAGTTCTTGCGAATAAAAAGTGATTTACAGTAAACTGTTACTATCATACATGTTCATAAGCATATCATTGATTGCATGCATCAATTTTAAAAAGTCTTGTTTTGCAGAAAATTATATGCATGTTATACCCTGAACTAACTTGAATCTGTATTATAAAGTTTATTATTATATCTTAAATTCAAAAACAACATATTTTTCAACATGTATAACCTTTCGTAGAGTGTGAAGGTCGGTTTTCTCCAGATGAAGAGCTTCCTCCGTGCTGCCCTCTGGTGTCTCCTCCTCTGTAACCTCTGACAAATCAACAAAATAATTTAATACTGAGGGGCACACTGATATAATACTGTAAACCAATTATTATCCACGACATCTTTTATGGAATCCACTCTTGACCACTTATTTTTGCAACCAAGACAACAGTACACAAAAATACAAGGAAGAATTTACAAGTATTCCTTTATTCCTCTTCTAAATTTAACTTCTTACTTTAACTATGCCTAATCACAGTCTACCAAGTAATATCTTACCATCAATCTTGATGAACTTCTCTAGGAGGACGTCCAGATCTGTGGGGAGCTGAGCGAGGTCAGGGGGCAGGTTCCCCTCCAGGGAGGCTCTACACAGCTGTATCAGGTCCACCAGCTCATCCTTAGACGTCATCCTAAACCAAGGAGAGAGAATCTGTGATATATCAGATAGATAAAGGAGCTGTAAAATGTGTGTGGCAAGGGTGTGATGTAGAGGGTGGTATGTGTACCAGGGAGGATCTACAACTCTGTATGAGGTCCACCAATTCATCCTTAGAGGTCATCCTAGACCAATGACAGAGAATCGTATGACATAAAATATGGATGTGGATAAAGGGAGTTATAAAATGTAAGTGTTAAAATGTGGATGAGAGGGGTTATAAAATGCGAGTGTGGAGGGTGGTAAGGGTGGGATGGAATAGGGGCGTACCAGAGACTTGCGATACTTTACAATCATTACCTGAGTGACTTAGTCACTTACCTGATCACAGGGGGATACCAGAGACTTGCGATCCTTTACCGTCACTACCTGAGTGACTTAGTCACTTACCTGAGTAGTTCTAGGCACTCCTTGTAATCCTCAGAATCACAGATGAAAGATTTCAACACTCTGGAGTACACCTCACGAATCTACAACAGTAATACATACATGTAAATACCATCCATAATTCAAAAGTCTTTATGTGTTTCAAATGTTATTCATTTAACTGCTTCAACCAAAACACCATGGTACAAATATAGATTGTTCATGTAAAATAAATGCATTAATTTGGTTATTAGCATCAAATGTAGGTTCACTTTTTAAACAGAGCTACAAATACCATTAGAGTACATACTTTAATATTGAAAAAAAAAAGTTATATCAATATGTATAATTGTACAGTTTCCCACTGATAGAGTATCAGTAAAATACCTGTTTCCCCAGTGGGTGTTTGGGGATTTTGGAGACCATGATGTGCAGACATTTCAGGACTGGATATAGCAGGGAGTGGTAGGTATGGATTCTCTTCAGCAAAACCACAAATTCTGACTGCAACCAAATAAAAACATCAGCAAAATCAAAAATTGTGTCTCCAACCAATTGAAGACATTTAGCAACTCACAGGCATTAGCAAAACCAAAAATAATGGCTACTTTAGGCAACACTTTCTGCAATAGTCAAATTTTTATAGATTTCAGCAGTTTAACAACAAGAGGCCCATGGGCCTTATAGGTCACCTGAGCATTATGCAACAACTTTCCAGTGATTGAATTTGATTCATGTTTTAAGCCAGATGCTATGGCATTCACAATTTGAAAGAGGCACCATTGATCATCATAACAATACACTTTGCAGTTGCTTAGTTTGTTTACTTAACGCCCATACCCAGGGTAGGGGAGCAAAAAATGCATTTCAACTAATCAGTAATATTCAGCAATAATCAGTAGTGCCCCTACCACACATGAACCCCTGACCCTTAGGCCTTGATATTTGTTTAATACCAAGGAGCAGATTTCAAACCATTCATTGATTTGAACATATTTTATTGTAATATAATTACAAAGGGATTGAGCACAAGTACTGAATACTTATAACGCCCTCTCCCTATACATGTAAATTACACATTTATATTGTCACAGTTAAACATGCTATATAAAGTATTCAGAATTTGCAAAAGTAAACAAAATGACGCATTTTACATATATGTATGAATATATAAAAGTTAAATAAATTCATCATATATCCATTCATTCATTTTCAGTATATTAGTAGAGCCCCCCCCCCCCCTCTATGGTACCCCTGACCCTGGGGCCTTGAAATTCACAATTCTGGAAGATTAGGGCCCTTGTCCATCATAACTATATAGGTAGTTCATCTGCTTAATACCCTGGAGCAGAGAAGAAAATTTTCAAAGACTTAATGTATTTTCACTATATAATCAATAGAGCCCCGCCCTAACACCAGAACCCCTGACCCTGGGGCCATAAAATTCACAATTTTGGTAGAGGCACTCTTGCTCATCATAACTATGTATTTAGTTGGTTTATTTAATACCCAGGAGCAGGGAAGAAGATTTTTTAAAGAAATAATACATTTTCACTATGTACTTATTTAGCCCCGCCCTAGCACTAGAACCCCTGACCCCAGGGCCATGAATTTCACAATTTTGGTAGAGGATTCATTGATTATTACAATCATGCAAATAGTTTGACTGCTTGATGTCCAGGAGTAAAGAAGAAGATTTTTAAAGATTGCATTAATTTTAGTGGTTTTGGCCCCACCCCTCAGGCCCCAGGGGGGCAGGGATCATGAAATTCACAATTTTTGTTCCCCTTTACCCATAGATGCTTGTGCCAAACTTGGTTGAAATTTGTTCAGTGGTTGCAGAGAAGAAGCTGAAAATGTTCAAATGTTAACGCACGACGCACAACGCACGACGCATGACGACGGACGAAAACGGATAGCAATAGGTCACCTGAGTTTACTCAGGTGACCTAAAAAACATAAAATATCAAAAAAAAGAGAAAAGAAAACATTAGATTGATGGTTCAAATTCAGGAATTGCTAAATAAAATCTGTAATGGTTGTAACATTTTACCTCCCCCTCCCCCAACGAACCAAAAGGAACATATACAAGTCATCTCCCTTTATGCAGTCACTTCAAATATACTAGGAACACATCAAATTAAAACAAATGTTCAAATTGATCTCCATTATTCATATGT
Organism: Saccostrea glomerata; assembly: GCA_003671525.1. NCBI lineage: Eukaryota > Metazoa > Mollusca > Bivalvia > Ostreida > Ostreidae > Saccostrea > Saccostrea glomerata. Next base: position 675,460 of record PRKT01000227.1, on the reverse strand, counting down.
GTAAATAAATATGGACTTCTTTTCAGTATAAAATCAATTTACTTATCTTAACTCTACAAACCTTAGTGACTTTGTCATTTAACAGCATGTCTTCTTGTTTGGACGGCAGACATCCCTCAACAAATCTGAAAAAAAACAACAACAAAATCTGCATAATCTGCATAATATGAATTCTATATATGAAAAGATTGTTAGGATAAAGGCTTCATCTAAATTTTGCTTTTGATTGGGTTTGTAAAAAGGATGCAGGGGAACATTTTCTGATTATTAGATAAAAGAAGCTCAAGCTTAAGAATGAACCTGCTTCAAAAACTAGTTCTTTAAAATCTTTATTTTCAAAATTGTGCTGATCTTGAATAAACAGCTTCTTAATTGCACAAATCTAAGTTTAACTATGCTTGATTTGAACAGTGTCTGCTAAGTGCTAAGCAATGGTTAACATTGAGTTAAGGAGACTGTACCCCCTGAATGACATGAGTCGTCTGACTTGCTCGACTTGTTTTGGTTTCAGACTCATCACTCGTTCCTCTAGTTCCTCCAGAGGACAACAAAGATGGCTGACAGGGACTGTGAAGAAGTGATCCTGCATTGCAAACTGGAATAAAACAAAGAATTAATAACAACAGTATACTGAATTCAAATAATCTATATTCCATATTTTCATGTACTTCACGGGCTTTATAGGTCACCTGAGCATTATGCAACAACTTTCCAGTTACAGTGTATTGAATTTGATTCATGTTTTAAGCCAGATGCTATATGGCATTCACAATTTTGAAAGGGCACCATTGATCATCATAACAATACACTTAGCAGTTGCTTAGCTTGGTTACTGAATACCCATATGCAGGGTAGGGGAACAAAAATGCACTCCAACTAACCAGTAATATTCATCAATAATCAGTAGTGCCCCTAACACTCTGACATAAACCCCTGACCCTAGGTTGCACAAAGAGCTACAGCCACGAAGTGCCAAAATATGCCCTGTCCCCAAAATAAATGAAATTTTACTCTGTGATAGGTAAGACTTTGTGGGTTATAACACAATTTATTTTTTAGTGATATCTTTTTCAGTTTTCTTTTTATAGTCGTTTGAAAATGGTATTGTTTCAAGTAAAATCTACATGTATAACGTCATGACTTTTGACGTTATATATACGCATGTATATTGTAATGGTATGACGTTAACGTTATTTAAGTGAAGGTAATTATATCTACATTATTGAAAGGGGGATCCACTAAAATAAACCTAACATTATCATGTGTATATACATGTATTTGTTGCGTATCATGCTTGATTGTATGGACATTTTGTTTAAAATTATCCCTCGGACTTGCTGTACATATGGAAGGATATAATTTTGCCGACATACCTGCACACGTTTTTTATCGTCAAGTGTTATCCCTTCGGTAGAAGCTCTTGGGTAGTGTACATTGCTATGCATACTGGAAATTCATTCGAGATTCATTGTCAAAGACATTTGACGGCACTTGTTAGGATAAACTGTCAATTAATTACCAAATCTATAACCACTTTGTTTAAACCTCTTTAAACGCCAACAGATGACAGGCGCGGATCCAGAATTTTTTCCAGTCAAAAAATATACAAGCCAGAAATCTCTTCCCATGCAAAAAAAAAAGCAAACAAACAAAACAAATCAACAGCAAAGAAACCCCGCAAATAAACAAAATAAACCCACATAAACTCCTTTCCCATGTTTCGGATTGTTTCCCCCATCTTCTCAAGATGCGGTCTGGAGTCGGCATACAGCTCTGTTCCCCAGAATAGGAGAGTATGGGCATTGTGGTCGTGGTTTGCGATGATGATTGTGTTTTCCATACAAATAAAACCTTGACTTTTTATACAAACTCAACACAGATTCCAGGGTTTCAGTGTCATCTAGGAGGGATCCAAGGTCACTTTTACTTAGTTTAGTATAGGTATTTAAAACTCCGCAAATCCCAGTCTCTTCATTTAGATCCGCGCATTGATGAATACCGGGTACACAGACAAAGGAGGTAATGTTTATAATATACCAATTCAACGAATTTCAATTAAATCGCTATCATCTCGGGGATAGAGAGAAAAAATGTGAAAATAACACATCCTAAATACCAAGCTAGCAATTTTAAAATTATGATCTATGAAGGCAACGAAATTACATGCACAAGATAATTCTTATATTCTGGGACACCCCATGTTTTAAATAAGTGTTGTCATTGTATATAATGTTTGATACCCCTTTTGATCAAAAACTGGAATATGTAAGTCCGTTCAAGTGTAGATGAAGGCCAGTTATATGTTATGCAGTTTAAGATCTATATTATATTTTTTAACAATAAAAAAGATTAAAGATCACCCCTGCTGTTGTGATATGGAACGCTTTCGACCATGCAACAATTACAAAATCAATGTTGCTGATCAGCCGGGGATATTTTGACAATTATAGAATAAAGAAAGTAAATTACCCTACCCTGTTGATTTATGTTTGTATTTATGAATGAAAAC
>PRKT01000227.1:656248-668029 GCA_003671525.1 Saccostrea glomerata | reverse complement strand
AGTTTGACTGCTTGATGTCCAGGAGTAAAGAAGAAGATTTTTAAAGATTGCATTAATTTTAGTGGTTTTGGCCCCACCCCTCAGGCCCCAGGGGGGCAGGGATCATGAAATTCACAATTTTTGTTCCCCTTCACCCATAGATGCTTTGTGCCAAATTTGGTTGAAATTGGTTCAGTGGTTGCAGAGAAGAAGCTGAAAATGTTCAAATGTTAACACACGACACACGACGGTTGAAAACGGATAGCAATAGAGTTTACTCAGGTGACCTAAAAAATGTCACAGACACATGCAAAGTTAATGAAAGTGTTTAGTACAATCTATCCCCTGAGAACAATTTTTTATTCACGAAGACAAAGTCTTTATTGGAAATTGTCTTTGTTGAAGACAAATTTGGCAATTTCAGTAACAATTAAAAGTTTTTGTTTTTCCACAGATAAATAAATTGATGTTAAAATATTTAGCAGCAGACCTCCCAAAATAAAGGACATACCTGTAGTCCCTTGATGAAGTTAAGTACAGAGAAATCATGGTACAAGAAGATGTCCAGTAACAGCTGAAAGACTTTAGATCCAAGCTTGAATGGGTACACAGAGGTCATCAGTATCTGAAATATCAGGGACATTTAACCACTGTTACTTCTAGTTTGATTTTTCTAATATATGATAATGCACAAGTATTGACATATTCTGAGGAAGATGACCAGCATACCATGACTGGTTAATTACCACAAATCAGACTGCATATAATTTTTTAAAAAATTGAAAGAATTTGTAAATTTTTAATATTTGCAGTAAATATACTGTAGAAGTACTTTTTTTCCGCGTGGTATTAATTTACGCTATGTACACTGTCACAAATTTCCCGCGGAAATTTGTCTAAGCGTACTTATAATAAATGTAAGGAATATAGTGACGGTCTAAGAAATCCGCGCAATTTTCTACCCACGGATTAAACAGAAATTAAGATTCTGCGGAATTATAACCCTGTGGAAAAAAGTACTTCACAGTATTCAGTATTCTGTGACCTGAATTATCTCCCCTGGTTGATGACCATATTAAGGTACATGTATTCTGTGACCTGATTAATCTTACCTGGTTGATGACGACATTAAGGTATTCTGTGAACTGAATTATCTCCCCTGGTTGATGATGATATTAAGGTATTCTGTGACCTAAATTATCTCACCTGGTTAATGACCATATTAAGATATTCTGTGGAGGGAGGTGCCTGGAACTTTTCCATACACAACATTGATGACACTGCATTGGGTAAAAGCCTATGTACAGCTGATACTGATGTAGCGATGCCAAACACAAACACAAGAGGGAGCTCACATATGTAGTTCCTTTCAAAAACAAAATATGCAGACAAAAAATATTATATTTCAGTTTCATAAACTGTAATTCCAGTACAAATTCATGAAATAATTGGCTGTGCCTTACAAATTATGTGATACTTTGCAATGAAACAGTTGTATCTCTTGTACAATGGATAGATAAAGTTCAATAATTCCATTTTTAACATTTAATTAATGGTAACAACTTCAAAATTTGTTAAACAATTACTACTTACACTGTGAATAACCAACACTTCCTTACCTACATATAGAGATAAAGTCCTGTAAAACATGAGGTAGAAAACACTCCAGGTCCTCAAACAGAATAACAATAGGTGGAAACTGCCCCAAATCTCTGGATCCACCACTGACAGACTTCCTCTTTTTTGGACTAGAGTTATTACACTGAGTAAGTAAGAAATAAATACTTGAAACTAAAGTCTCATTTTGGACTACATACTGTAGACGTACTTTTTTCCACGGGGTCATAATTCCGCGGAATCTCAATTTCTGTTCAATCCGCGAGTAGAAAATTACGCGGATTTCCTAGACTGTCACTATATGCCTTACATTTATATTAAGTACGCTTGGACAAATTTCCGCGGAAAATTTGTGACCGCATACATAGCGTAAATAAATACCACGCGGAAAAAAGTACTTCTACAGTATTTAAAACATTCAAGAAAGTTTTCTGGAAAATAAAAACAGGGCATAAAGAGCCTAAAACATCTACTTTGCTTCACTGACATGAACAAGTTCAAGATTTCTTACCGAGTATTTGTCTTGATACCAGGATACAAGGGTGGCCATGGAACATGTCATATTCTTTTTGTTATGGGAGACATCATCCTCTTCATCTAAAAACTATACGAAAAAGAATTATGTTTATAAATGTATATTTCTGTTTTAGTGCGTCAATATACATTATAAGGAAAATAACTTATGGTGTTAAATTTTCAATATATTTACACTCTACATAGCATTACAATTCAAGAAGAAGTGAACAAATATTAGTTAAAAGAACTGAATGAAATCTACACTACATGCAAGATATGCATATGTACTGTAGACATACTTTTTCAATGGAGTCATTATTCCGCAGAATCTCAATTTCCAATCAATCTGCAGGTTGAAAATTACGCAGATTTCTCAGACTGTCAATATATGCCTTACATTTATATTAAGTACGCTTGGACAAATTTCTGCAGAAAATTGATGACCGGGTACATAGCGTAAATTAATACCACGTGGTAAAAGGTACTTCTACAGTATTTGCATGGATTCAAACCTCTATGGTTAATTATCCATGGAGAAAAATGAGTATAAATATACACATCTTACCATTTCATTGAAACACATTAATGAAAAATTTTGCAAGAAATTTAGAATGCAGTTTTCAGACATTAAGACCACAAAGAAAATACAATGGAAGCATAATAAGCAAGAGACAATAATAAAAATACAAAGTATATGTTTGTATGTGTAGCTGCAGCATTTGTGTGTGATTTTTCTTACCAACAAGGGATTTTGGAACAGTTGTGTCAAGGTTTTACTCAGAGCATTTTTAACTGAGTTACAGTCCTTAGATTTGAGGATGGCCACCAGAGGGCTTACATTTTCTTGTAATGACGCTACTAAGTTTGAGAACATCACCCCATGGTCTGGTGTGTTTACCCCTGTGAAATAAAAGTATGTACATTAAAGTTTACAACATACAGTTTTACATTTAAAGAAAGTGCACTGCCCAGGCACATAATACATTCATCAAATATTTGTTAAAAGACAGACTGTCAGACAGACATCATTGCTATATTAAGCCAGGCATGTAAAATAAAAATGTTTTTCACATACTATTATAAATAGATAAATAAGTCAAAACCTCCCAACTTCCTTACATAATTTTGAATATGTATCTATGACAAATTTATAACAAAAATATTTAAGTTACCAGTTACAAAGGCTGCAGTTGGGATCTCCTTTGACGTGCTGTCTACTTTTGCTCCTCCCAATATAAAAGATTCATGTGAAGATTTGGCAAACTTCATCAAATCATCAAATATCTTAGAATTCAAATCGGACCTTAAAATCTGAAATGTAAAACACACATTTGTACAACACATTGCCTTTTATGGTGACAAAATTCACTCTCCTTCTCCTTTGAAGTTTATCTCTAGGTGCAGGAATATAAGAACCAAAATCATTTCGATTATGACAACTGCAAGTTACAAACAAAGCTTTCTATCTTCAGTAAGTAATATGACAACAAAAGTAAATCATGTAAAAACTAAATTTGCATATTCTTTTGTAGATTATCTTGATACCCCCCAAAAAAAGAGGCCCATGGGCCACATCGCTTACCTTAGCACTTTGGCTAGTAGTACAGTATTTAACCTTCACCTAAGGGAAAAAGAGGGGGGGGGGCATAATTTAAAGAAACTTGAATCTACACTAACTGAGGATGCTTCCACATTTCTTTGACAAATCATGGTTTTAGAATATTTTTAAAGATATTTCTCCTATATGATTTATTTTCTATTGTGGTTACGTCCTATCTATTCAATGTAATCTATGATCTTCTATTGTGGCCCCACCCTAACCTCAGGGGTCATGATTTGAACAAATTTAAAACTACTCTACCTGAAGATGCAATATATATAAATAGACCAATCATGGCCCTACTTTTCTTGAGAAGAAGATTTCTAAAGATTTTTCCTATGTCTTCTTATGTTAAACTTTGATTGTCCATTGTGACCCTGCCCTACCCCCGAGGGTTATGATTTTGTGACAGAGATGATGCTCAGGATGTCCTGATGCACTACTTCATCAGGATTTTATTGTAGTGCGCTATGATAGGGGCCAAGGGTAGTCCATGTATTCAGGGGTATATGTAAGAGCATTCTTTAGAAAGATGGCAGCTGTTGCTAGTCGGAGCTCGTCAGAGAAAGTAGACATGAAGTGTAAAGGGCTATATTGTATAGTATACTGTTTTGTACTATATTGTACAGTCTACTATACTGTGAATGTATAATGTGAGGGATAATAAAGATATAATTACTTTTCCACAATTTTTATTGAGATCTGTCTGTGTATAGGACAGAGACATCTGAGACTTGTACCTGTATGATGCTGAACGATACATCCAGAACACAGAACTGTCACAGTACAGGACCAATCCCAGCTTTGTGACCCATACCTGTCCTTATACTGATACATCTAGAACACAGAACTGTCTCAGTACAGGACTCAACCAAGCTTTGTGACCCGTACCTGTCCTTATACTGATACATCCAGCACACAGATCTGTCCCAGTACAGGACTCATCCTAGCTTTGTGACCCGTAATTGTCCTTATACTGATACATCCGGTACACAGATCTGTCACAGTACAGGACCGATCCCAGCTTTATGACCCCTACTTGTATAATACTGATATATCCAGGACACAGATCTGTCCCAGTACAGGGCACATCTCAGCTTTGTGACACTTACCTGTAATAATACTGATACACACAGAGTTGTCACAGTACAGGACCTATCCCAGCTTTGTGACCAATACCTGTCCTTATACTGATACATCCAGAACACAGACCTGTCTCAGTACAGGATCCATCCCAGCTTTGTGACCCATACCTGTCCTAAAGTACTGATACATCCAGGACAGAGATCTGTCTCAGTACAGGATCCATCCCAGCTTTGTGACCCGTACCTGTCCTTATTCTGATACATCCAGTACATAGATCTGTCCCAGTACAGGACCCATCCCAGCTTTGTGACCAATACCTGTATAATACTGATACATCCAGTACAGAGATCTGTCACAGTACAGGACTCATCCCAGCTTTGTGACCCATACCTGTATAATACTGATACATCCAGAACACAGATCTGTCACAGAACAGGACCCATCCTAGCTTTGAGACCCGTACCTGTATAATACTGATACATACAGAACACAGAACTGTCTCAGTACAGGACTCATCCAAGCTTTGTGACCTGTACCTGTCCTTATACTGATACATCCAGAACACATATCTGTCACAGTACAGGAACCATCCCAGCTTTGAGACCCGTATCCTGTATAAAACTGATACATCCAGGACACAGATCTGTCACAGTACAGGACTGTACACTGGTCCTCCCTCTACTACCAAGGGATCATTCTATCCAGTTGGCATCACAACAGACAGCCAGAGTCAGATCCTGACAACAGACAGTGACAACCACTGTATCCACATCCTAGATCAGGATGGACAGTTCCTCCGTTACATTGATAACTGTGATCTAAAGTATCCATGGGGATTATGTGTGGACACCAGAAACAACCTCTTTGTGGCTGAGAGTCGCAGTGGTAGAGTGAAGAAAATCAAATACGTGTAAACAATGTTTAAAAATAAGCTGTCTGTAACTGAAATAATCTCTCTGAAACTAAGTAAAATAGAATATGGTGAAGAAATTCGACTACTTGTAAACTGCACCCATATATGATAAAGGGTTAATCTTGTTACACTAGAGCTAAAACTGAAATTCATTAAAGTCTCAATAAACAGTTGATAGATATCAAACTGCATTATGCGTAATCTGATAATGAAAATTGAAAAAAAATATTCATATATCAAAATGCTATTTGGTTGTAAGCATATATAAAATGACTCATTATTTTCATTAAAGGAGTAAATCAGTACATGTCTTGAGTGGTGATATTGGGTATCATCTTTTGTTACAAGAGGCCCATGGGCCACATCTCTCACCTTAGCACATTGACAAGGAAAAAGCACAAATCAGTATTGGAAAGTTTACAGAGGGTTGGGGCTGGAATTTGAAACTACCTGATGATGCTTCCATATCAATATAACAAATGGCTTTGTTGTTTTTAACACAAAAATTTTAAATGAATTTCCTTATATACTGTAGAAGCACAAATTTTTTGTGGGGATGAAATTTCATTGATTTGTCCTCAAAAGTAGTTTCGTGGGCATTTAATTTCGTTGTTTTGAAAGTTAACCTAGTCAATATAACGTCATAAAAAATTTTGTGTTGGATTTAATTTTGTTGAAAATTGTTTTCAACGAAATAAATGAAATTTAATCCCCCACAAATATTTGTGCTTTTACAGTATATTCCTTTGTAAATAATGGCCCCATCCTATGCCAGCCCCAGTTTTGAACTTACTTGAATTTAAACTACTTGAGAATGCTTTCATTTCAAAATGACTAAAGATGGCTTTACTATTCTTGAGAAGAAGATTTTGAAAGATTTTTCTCTATATTATATATACATAATACTTAATATGTAAAACTCTGATCCTCCATTGTGGCCCCACCCTACCCATAGAGGTCATGAATTGTACAAACTTAAATCTACACAACCTGAGGATGCTTCCATAACAACATACAATGAAGCGCATTGAAGAAGTTAAATTTTCCATTTGGATGAAACGTTCTGAGTCATGTTTTGAACGTCAATTATAACATAACGACACGCCCATTTTTCTTTAGAAACGAGAAAGAAGTATTCGTCGCAATGTTTTAGGACACGCCATTTTCCGTGACAAGCAACATGAGTTACACTGAAATGAAGATTTTTAAATAAGAAAGAGCTATATATAGAGTTCCTGCTTATGTAAAACATAGGTAATCAGAGATTACAGAGCTCACTTCAACAAATGTTGTCTTTAACTAAGGCAAAGTCACACAATTAACCAACAAAAAGTGTACATTCCAAAAATGAAAATATTTAAGCAATTTTGATCTGATACTTTGAAATAGACCTACATAAAATATTTAAACTAGTTTTTCTTCATGAAAATGTAATCAAAATCCAGCATCTGAAGCAAATTTGAGAGTTTTCATCTCTTGATGCAACATTTGTGCAAGTTTGGTTTATACAATGTTATATAAACCTTATAGTTTTTTGGTAATAGACCTGCAACCATAACTTTTACCTGGTTTATTATCTGAAAAATGTATGTCGAATTCAGCATCCTAAGCAAGTCCATCAGTGTGCATCCTAAGATGCATCTTTTATGCAAGTTTGCTCATTATAGGGCTCATAGTTAATTGGATATGAAACATGCTAACAAAAACTAACATTTTCACTCATCCACAAAAAGTAGGTCAGTTTCAGCATCCTAAGCAAGCCTGGTAGTATGCATACTTAGATGTATCATCCATGCAAGATTGGTCATTAAAGAACTCATAGTTACTTGAAAATGAAACCTGCACCAAATACTTTTACCTGTTCACTCAACTGGAAAATGTAGGTCAGATTCAGCATCCGAAGCAAGCATGGTAGTATGCATCCTTAGATGTATCATCCATGCAAGTTTGGTCAACATAGGGCTTATAGTTACTTGGAAATGAAACATGCACCAAAAACTTTAACCTGTTTACTCAACCGGAAAATGTAGGTCAGATTCAGCATCCAAAGCAAGCATGGTAGTATGCATCCTTAGACGTATCATCCATGCAAGTTTGGTCAACATAGGGCTTATAGTTACTTGGAAATGAAACATGCACCAAAAACTTTAACCTGTTTACTCAACCGGAAAATGTAGGTCAGATTCAGCTTCCGAAGCAAGCCTGGTAGTATCCATCCTTAGATGTATCATCCAAGCAAGTTTGGTCAACATAGGACTTATAGTTACTTGGAAATGAAACCTGTACCAAAAACTTTCACCTGTTCACTCAACCGGAAAATGTAGGTCAGATTCAGCATCCGAAGCAAGCCCTGTAGTATGCATCCTTAGATGTATCATCCATGCAAGTTTTGTCAACATAGGGCTTATAGTTACTTAAAAATGAAACCTACACCAAAAACTGAACCAAAAATGCTAATCTGCTCCAAAAAACATTAATCTGGTCATTTCTTTGTTTAAACTGCAGCATCTGAATCTTGGACTGGTACAGTGAAAGACACTAGAAGCATCTTCCATGCATGTCTAATCAATATAGGACATAGAAGTACTTAAAAAGAAAACTGCCCCAAAAAACTTAACCTTAACCTGGGACGCCGACGCCGAGGGTATCACATAAGCTCCCCCCAACTTCGTTGAGGTGAGCTAAAAAGGCATTGCAGCAAATTTTTCATAATTATGATTTCATCATGGTTATTAGAGTTAGTATTGCACATGTATCAGTCGAACACGTGCTTACTCGGTGTTTATCATTATGTAGGCCACCAATTTCATTGGCTATTATATTTATGGAATACCTGTTCTACAGGTACTGTAAACCAATTATTATACGCGTCATTTTTTATTTGCGACTGACCGCTATAGAACCAATCCGCGACGATTTATTTCCGCGAACAAGTGGTCACATTTTTTTTTAATTTCCACAAGTATTTTTGGCATCAAATTAAAATCTTAAAATTGTCCATAAACTAAGTAAAATGCTACCTTGATTACTGCTTATGCATTATTTAAAACATTCTGTGCATTGCGTCCATTTAAAATCTTATATCCGTTCCTATAGTTAAAGTAAAATGTTATCATTCACGATGATGCATGGAATGAAAATCCGGAAAAAATTGAGGAGATTAGAGTTGATATAGTGAAAGTGCCTCATACCAATTGGGTAATTAATCGACGCTTTCCGAGATCTACAAAGCCAGAGAGCAATTATTATAAATGATTTGGACAGAGCAGTACTGGGCCATAATTAGTCGTAATTAACCAGCTTATCTCTAACTCGTCTGTGACAATAAATGAACAGTAATAACACAAGCTGATATAATGATTGACATTTTAATCATTTTTAGACAAATACTTTAAGATTTGCCATTCGTTTCTTACATTTTTACCGAATGTTTGTAATTAGATTTTATGTGCTTTTAGTACACTAAAATTTATACGTGATAATCATTGCATATTGAAGTGTCGGGATCGGTATTCAAAAAAGGGCAAATAACTCTAATCATAACATGCGAAGAAAATGAACAACTGGTTCGCGACGATAAATATCCGCGAGTAGAGGTTACTCGCGGAACTCGCGGATATTTATCGCATGCGTATAATACTTGGTTTACAGTATTTGATTGAATCATTTGACCGATTTTTCCTTTCTAAAGAAATGGGCGTGTCTAAAGATAGCTCAAAACATTCCATCCAAATGGAAATTTTACTGCTTCAATGCGCTTCATTGTATCATGATGGCTTTGTTGTTCTTGAGAAGAAGATTTTTTCCCAAATTTAATATGTGATACATTTATCCCCTATAGTGGCCCCATCCTACCTCTGGGGGTCATGATTTTAAACTAGAAATATGTCCATAGGACATGAATGCCCCGCTGAGGATATATTAGTAAAGCAACATGAAAATTCGTATGTGTATAAAATTTGATCAGTTTGGTTCAGGTAGGGGTTATAGTTACTTGGGAATGAAAATATAGGTCAGATCCAGCATCTGAAGCAAGTCTGGTAGTGTCCATCCCTAGATGCATCATCCATGCAAGTTTGGTTAAGGTAGGACTTATAGTTACTTGGGAATGAAAATATAGGTCAGATCCAGCATCCGAAGCAAGTCTATTAGTGTTCATCTCTTGATGCATCTTCCATGCAAGTTTGGTTCAGGCAGGAGTTCTAGTTATTAGGGAATGAAAATGTAGGTCAGATCCAGCATCTGAAGCAAGTCTGGTAGTGTCCATCCACAGATGCATCATCCATGCAAGTTTGGTTAAGGTAGGACTTATAGTTACTTGGGAATGAAAATGTAGGTCAGATTCAGCATCCGAAGCAAGTCTGGTAGTGTCTATCTCTATACCGTAAATCTGGAAATTTTTACGTCGATTTTATTTTGCGAATTCGGGTCAAGATGCTGTTGATTAATTTTTACGTTTCATAATTTTGCGAATGACCACTGCTTTGTTAACATTTTCTTATTGATAATTTATTTTTAAGAAAAATATTTTTGCGAATTCAATGAACTCGCAAATTTGCTAAAAATTTATCTACAGCAAAAATTTCCAGATTTACGGTATGCATCATCCATGCAAGTTTGGTTTGGGTAGGGCTTATAGTTTCTAAGGAATGGACCTGCTCTAAAAACTTTAACCTGGTCACTCATCGGTAAAATGTAGGTAAGATCCAGCATCCGAAGCAAGTCTGGTAGTGTTCATCCCTAGATGCATCATCCGTGCGAGTTTGTATCAACATGTGAAGTTTGATAACACCATCTTGAATGGTATGTTCAAATCTGAGCTAAACACTAATTTAAGAAAAGTGAGGTCAAGGTCACAGGAAAGGTCAGGGTAAAAAAATGTAGATGCAGTTGCATAGCTCTCATCAATATCTATCAGCATATGAAGTTTGATGAAAATATCTTGGATAGGTTTTTGAAACTTAGCTTTGAACAGGGCTAAACGCAAAGTGTGACGGAAGACAGAAGGACGGAAGACGGACATGACAAACACTATATGCCCCGGCCACATTCATGGCGGGGCATAAAAATTGAATCTAAACTACCTGAGAATGCTTTCTTTTAAATATGACTGAACATGGCTATGTTGTTCTCGAGGAGATGATTTTGACAGAGTTTTTCCTACAAATTCCTTTGTAAAAAATTTACCCCCACCCCCTGACCCTGGGGGTCATGATTTGAACAAACTTGAATCTACACTATGTAAAGAATGTTTCCAATAAGTTTCAACTTTTTTGGTGTGGTGGTTCTTGAGAAGATTTTTAAAACATGCCACCAAATTTTCACTAATTCATAGTTATTTCCCCTTGAGAGAGGGGTGGCCTTTCATTTGAACAAATCTGAATCCCTGTCATCCAAGGATACTTTGTGGCAAGTTTAGTTGAAATTGGCCCAGTTGTTCATGAGAAGTTCAAGTCCAAAATGTGAAAAGTTTGCAGCGGACAGATGAACTAAAGACAAAATGTGATCAGAAAAGCTTACTTGAGCTTTTAGCTAAGGTTAGCTTAAAAGAAAACAAACAATCACTCTTGTAGTTAATACCAGGTCATTTTTTATCATATCAAAGATACATGGAATGGGATTTTTTAAATAAAATCAAAGTACTGAAAGTACTGAATCGAGGTGACATCTTCCAGTACATTCCTGCAATTGTATTTAAAAAAAATAAAATTTAGCCCTATTAAACATGGTAGTCATGTTGAACTTTGTAATAGACCTTCATAACAATGACTGACAGATAAAAATGACCATGTTAACGCAGTTTCAATGAAATAGCACATAGGGGAAAAGATGCATGCTTACTGATTTCACAAATAAGTGTAAATTTGTTTTGACACTTTTTTGAACTTGATTGTTATAGTAGCTTTGAATGTGATTGTATATTTTCAGCATGCATAAATTTTGTCACAATCGCTCTCATTTACAAACTGCATGGAGTGTCCAGAAAGTGATGGAGTTAGGTAAAAGTAACCCATAGGCAGGAGACAACATTTATCATGTATTCAGATCAGAACTGAAAGTTTACTGGGGG
>PRKT01000227.1:643335-656214 GCA_003671525.1 Saccostrea glomerata | reverse complement strand
CCAGGGGGTCATGATTTGAACAAACTTGAATCTACACTACCTGAGGATGATTCCCTATAAATATCACTAAGCATGGCCTTAAAGTACTTGAAAAGAAGATTTTAAAAGGTTTCCCTAGATATTCCTATGTAAAACTTTTATCGGCCATTTGGCCCCACCCTATCGCCTGGGGTCATGATTTGAACAAACTTGAATCTACACTACCTGAGCATGCTTCCACTGGAGTTTCATCTTTCCTGTTTCAATGGTTCTTGAGAAGAAGATTTTTCCTATATATTCCTATGTAAAACTTTGATCGGCCATTTTGGCCCCACCCTACCCCCAGGGGCCATGATTTGAACAAACTTGAATCTACAATACCTGAGGATGATTCCATATGAGTTTCATCTTTCCAAAGACCAGTGGTTCATGAGAAGAAGATTTTTAAAGATTTTTCCTATATATTCCTATGTAAAACTTGGGTCGGCCATTTTGGCCCCACCCTACCCCAGGGGTCATGATTTGAACAAACTTGAATCTACACTACCTGAGGATGATTCCACATGAGTTTCATCTTTCCGGGACCAGTGGTTCTTGAGAAGAAGATTTTTTAAAAATGCCATGGATTTTTCTCTAATTCATAATAATCTCCCCTTGGAAAAGGGCATGGCCCTTCATTTGAACAAACTTGAATTCCCTTTACCCAAGGATACTGTAAACCAAGTATTATACGCGTGCGATAAATATCCGCGAGTTCCGCGAGTAACCTCTGCTCGCGGATATTTATCGTCGCGAACCAGTTGTTCATTTTCCGATCTTATGATCAGAGTTATTTGCCCTTTTTTGAATACCGATCCCGACAGTTCAATAAGTAATCACGGAAGAACTTTAATTACAAACATTCAGAAAAAATATATAAACGAATTGCAAATCTAAAACTATTTGTCTAAAAATAATTTAAAGTCAATGATTATTTCAGTTTGTGTTATTATTGTTCTTTATTGTCACAAACGAGTTAGAGATAGCCTGGTTAATTACGACTAATTATGGCCCAGTCCTGCTCCGTCCCAACCATTTATAATAATTGCCCTTTGGCTATGTAGATCTGGTAAAGCGTCAATTACCCAATTAGCATGAGGTACTTTTACACCTGAGAGTTTGAAATCGACTTTAATATCCTCGATTTTTTTCCCGATTTTCATTCGAGCGTCGTGAATAATGCATAAGAAGTATTATACTCATGGTAACATTTTACCTACTTTTGGTGCGGATATAAGATTTTAAATGGATGCAATGCACATACTGTCTTGAATGATAATGCGTAAGCAGTACTCACGGTAGATTTTACCTAGTTTATGGGCGGATATAAAATTTTGATCTGATACAAAAAATACCTGTGGAAATAAAAAAAAAATGACCACTTGTTCGCGGAAATAAATCGTCGCGGATTAGTTCTCTAGCGGCCATTCGCGAATAAAAAATGACGCGTATAATAATTGGTTTACAGTACTTTGTAGCAAGTTTGGTTTAAATTGGCCCAGTGGTTCTTGAGAAGAAGATGAAAACGTGAAAAGTTTACAACGCCAACGACAGACAACAGACAAATTTTGATCAGAAAAGCTCACTTGAGCCTTTGGCTCAGGTGAGCTAAAAAATATATTATTTGATATTTTTATAAGGCATACCAGTATAAATGTCTATAGCTTGAAAACAAATTATTTGTTATTATCAATCTACAGTTTCAACTGATAGACTTTGTTACATCCTCTTCAAAGTTCATTTTCAAATTCCTTATAATTACTTTCTTTCTAAGTGAATTCTTAAAATTCTAGAGGAGATCCGACCGAGTATTCAATGAAGTGGTTGTTAGCATGCAGCGAAATAGGTACAAGTGCCCCACTGTTATTTACCTTTTTCAACAGTGATAGCTCCAAACAGATTAATAAGATGCAGATGTAGGGACGATATTTTTACCTTCTAAATAGATTTTATTAATGAATTACAAAAACAGAGTTGTGAAAATAACTTCGCTTTTGTAATAATTTACGGTGAATTTTGGAGCACAATATGAACTTTTTCGCCTCAGAGGCCTCTATGTTAACCCCAAATTCATTCAATTGCATCTTTCAATCCAAGCAGAACGCTTCTTTCTGTTTTGTTTTAGTGTATACTGTTCTGTTCTCTCCCTTGCCTGCGATCGACGTTCATTACACACACATGTAGGTCACGATCTCTGCTGTGGCCAATTGTTAACATTTGACCCTCGCTAAAATAGTTCGGAGCATACTTCATTTTCTATTCCCACTCAAGAACTTGTATTTAGTATTTGTAAATCCATAAACACACTACTTATTGCTTGGAATTTGAATTAAATACATTGTAGATCTTTTTTTGTGACTGAAATTGTGATTTCAATACATGTATAATTAGAGGACTATATAGAGAACTGATAAAAATTAACATTTTAATTTTTCCAATCAATCTTGCAAGCGCTATTGTTTATATATTAGCAACCTATCTCTGATTTGTTCCTTGCCTTCTAAGGAATCATATTTTAAAAACAAGATTACTGAATTGTCCCAAAGAGTGAAGATCAATAAGAAAATGCAAATGGTAGTGATCACAGGGTTCCGCCATTAAGCTATAGAACAGCTATCGAGGCCGACTTATGTCACCTCGAAAAACCATAATGATTTTGGCTGAAATAATTAAATCAAATTAAATACCAGCAGTGTAAGATACCTGAATCTGAGTGTCCATTAGTTCCCATGTTTCCTGTAGAACATCTAATCGCTGCTTGTGAGTTCCCACATCATCAAACCTCCCAAAATACTGGTCTAAAAAGAAAATTACTTTTGATTATAAATCAAGACATAATAAAATATAAAATATTAGGGAAAAAATTAGGAATGTCAACAAATAATCGAGTACTCGACTATCATTCGATCATACCGACTATCGACTAAAATTTCTTTAATCAGTTATTCGGTAAAAATGTGTAATCTAATAGTAATTTGAAATCAAGATAATAAATTTGGATCTATCCATTTTATTTATTTACAGATCAATGTTCTCGTAAGTTATAAAACTGTTCAAAGGAAATTATTAATTTGTATGTCGACTTATGTTCGGCAAACATGCCTCAAAAATCTACAGTTTTGGATTCCTTTAAAAGATATCAGGATTGAAAACAGCTAAAAGTACATTATCCACCTGATTCTAAACTGAACTTGTAATCTGCAGTGAAACATCAGATATTATGTATTATATATGCCGAATCCATTAAACACAAACATTCTTCAGGTAAAACTTCCCTATGAGGTTCTCCTAAAAAATGACAGAAAAAGAGAGCCATAAAGAAAATTTAGATACATGTACAGTAGAACCCCGTTATTACGATGTTCACTTTGTCACGGTAAAATATCGTAATACCGAGGGCAACGTAATAAAAGTTCCCAATAAAATCCAGTAAAACATCGTTTGGAAAACGTGTGATTGAATTAGGGGGTGTACTTTGCTCCTTCTATCTCCTTTTTATGCTCAAATTCTTAACCAATATGCTATATACTTTAATTCATTGATTACTTATCTTTAAAACTTATTTTCATGGTGCAATTTCTTCTTTTTCCATCATAGTAAAACCATAGAGCACATTTTTTAATAGAACTTCGACAATCTTCTTTTAATTGCCGCCATTTTTTGTAACATGTACTTTCACTTTCGTTTCTGTCCAGATAATGCGTTCGTGAAAATTTCACTGTCTTCGTAGTCATAGTCATTTCTATGTTAACAACAACCAAAATTCTGATTATTTTATTATCTTTGTATTCAATTAAAAGTCATTTCTAAACAAACAGCAACATTTTTTTTATTCAATTAAAAAGGTCAAAGTAAATAGACAAGCAATCTGTCAAAATAATTTTTTTTTTAATTACTGAACAGAGGTCAATTAGAAGTTCAGCAATTATCGATTTGTATTTCTGCGGACAACTGAGATGTAGTCCAAGCCACTACCCAAGCTGTTAAAACGTTTGTAGTGGAGTTAAAATTTTGTCCAAATTATGTTTGATACCCAAGCTGTTAATTCACACAATTTATTTGCAAACGAAATTACAAATTATGTGTACCTGTGTACAGCATACATGCATAATATTTAATATAACCTTTTATTTATTAAATTAATTTATTAAACTAAGTATGAAATAAAGAATAAAAGAATAAAAAAAATTACAGCGATAGATAAAGAAGACGCTAGATTTATGAGTTAACTTTAATTGTCTCCAAATCTGCTGGGCTCGCTGGAACAGTCCAGGTGGGTGCAATCAAGCGTTACTAATCACCTATCTGCCCTGTAAGATAACACTCTCTCAAAGCACAGGTGTTCCAATGTTTATTTAGCGTCTCATTAAGTGTCTACCAGCAATCAACACTGAATAAACACGGGGTGAAAAAAAATTTTGACAGAATTTTTACATCGTAATACTGAGACCTGGCGTTTTTGAACAACGTAATAAACGGTTCTTTTTTGTATAGTTTTGTTAAGAAATGGTTTTGTGCTTTGAATTTAAGACGTAATTAGCGTTCTATCGTATAAAACCGTCACCGTAATAGCGAGTCTCTACTGTATCACAAAATTTAATATGATTATCAAGAATTGTTAAGTTTTTGTAGATTTAGATTATCATAATAAACTTGAATCTACACTACCTAGGGATGTTTCCATATAAATTAAATATGACTAACCATGGCTTTGTTATTCTAGAGGAAGAGATTTTTAAAGAAATTTTCCTATATATTTCTATGTAAAACTTTGGTTGGCCATTGTGGCCCCGTCCTACCCCTGGGGGTCATGATTTGAACAAACTTGAATCTACACTATCTGAGGATGCTTCCATATAAATATGACCAATCATGGCTTTGTTATTCTTGAG
Source organism: Saccostrea glomerata (assembly GCA_003671525.1). NCBI lineage: Eukaryota > Metazoa > Mollusca > Bivalvia > Ostreida > Ostreidae > Saccostrea > Saccostrea glomerata. Next base: position 651,304 of record PRKT01000227.1, on the reverse strand, counting down.
AAGAAGATTTTTCAAGAATTTTCCTATATATTTCTATGTAAAACTTTGCTTGGCCATTGTGGCCCCGCCCTAACCCCAGGGGTCAAGATTTGAACAAACTTGAATCTACACTACCTGAGGATAATTCCACATGAGTTTCATCTTTCCTAGCCCAGTGGTTCTTGAGAAGAAGATTTTTAAAGATTTTTCCTATATATTCCAATTTAAAAATTTGATCGGCCATTTTGGCCCCATCCTACCCCTGGGGGTCATGATTTGAACAAACTTGAATCTACACTACCTGAGGATGATTCCACATGAGTTTCATCTTTCCTGGCCAAGTGGTTCTTGAGACTGAAGAAGATTTTTTAAAAATGCCAATAATTTTTCACTAATTCATATTATCTCCCCTTGGAAAAGGGCGTGGCCCTTCATTTGAACAAACTTGAATCCCCTTCACCCAAGGATGCTTTGTGGCAAGTTTGGTTGAAATTGGCCCACCGGTTCTTGAGAAGAAGTCAAAAATTTGAAAAGTTTACGGACAGACAGACGGACAGACAGACAGACAGACAGACAGACGGACGCCGGACAAAATGTGATCAGAAAAGCTCACTTGAGCCTTCGGCTAAGGTGAGCTAAAAACCTACCTACCTATTTGCAAAAAACACACAAGCCAAAACATAAAACACATGCTTAAAAGTCGTACAAATGACGCCCTTCAAATGATTTGATCTAGCTAAACTGCTTTAATAGAAGAAATATTTATTCTTAAGCAAAAACTAGGGATTAAATGCTTAAAATACACCCAGTATAAGTTACTGTACAGAATTATTTGGAGAAATTGATAAAATTCAAAAATTTCGACTAAATTAATCAATTTTAGGACTCCTGATGTTGTGTGTTTTTTCTTATATGGGGTGTCAAAAACCAAGGCGCACGCGGACGCTAAACATACAATAAACTTGGAATGGCCTTACTGTACATTCCTTATTTTAAAAATAAGTACCGGTATGTAATCTTGCAAATGACTCATGGGTTCCAAATCACATGTACAGGATTTATCAAGTGGACTGATAATTTGGTTTATGTTTTACATTTATTTCTGTAATCAGGAATTTAAAAAAAGAAGCAAATAATTTTTCTGTGCAAAGTAAGTGAAGCTAAAGCAGCTAAATACTAAGGTATCTTTCATGATGCACACTGTATCAAAAAGATAATACCCTACCTGCATCCACAGTTTTTTTCTTGCCTTTAAATGCAAACGTCCCCTGTAAATGATAGTGATTGAATATTATTGGTTTGGTTTTAATTGTATTGTATATCACTTTTCAACAATGGTTTTATTAACTATGTATTGTATACTGGGAAATTTCTGCCCCCCATTTTGTTTTTGCCCCTTTCGTGCTACACTTATTTCGGCGAATTTCAAAGAATACAGTATATAACTATATTTCCTTAAAAGAAACTGTGACTGGATGAATATAAAACAGGACAAATTGTTTGCAAGTGTACCGGTAAATGGGCGAAAATATATATGTATACAGTATAGAGCAAAATTAAATTTGGACTTATATAAAAAAAAATTTATCTTATTATAAGTGGAACTGTACCACTGAAAACCCTTTTTCCGAGTGCTTATAGTTGTAACTACATGTACCAAATAGTATCTACACAAATTAAGCATTGTATAGCACCAAAATTTTTTAAACTTTGGCTGCAGCTGCACTGAGCACATTCAAATTTGTTTAAAGTTGAAAATTATATAAGAAATAACATGAATAAGGTATCATTTTAAAAGATCTATCAGGATATAAATATGTGTTGGTCACAAGATCGAACTCCATAAAGCCTGAAGGTAAGTTTGATCTCGTACCAACCATAATTTATAGCCCAATATATGTTTTAAGATGATACCTTATTACATAATTACATTTGTGACTTATTTCTATTTCATATTTGCCTGATTATAATCTCTAACATGTGAAATGTTTTTATTTTCAAATTCTATAGTAATCCATTGATTGTATGTCAACGAACCCATTATGACATCACTGAGAATTTACATAGAACATTTAATTGACGTGAGGAACATGCTAGTGGCTGTTCCATCAATGAAACACATAAAGATGAAAGTATCATGATCAATAATACAATAATTAATCTTTTTAATCCTACTTTAAATGATTATTTAAACAGATATAAATATAAACAATAAAATGTCTCTCTTTGGTTGTTAGTATGGAATGCACAACAATAGGAGTACGCCAAGGCTGTCTGCTTTCTCCCACCCTCTTTAACATCTTCCTTAAAAGGATTATGGAGGATGCTCTAGATGACCATAAAGGCACAGTCTCCATCTGAGGAAGAACTGTCACAAATCTTCGATTCGCTGATGACATTGATGGCCTTGCAGGGAAAGAGACTGAGCTAACCAGCTTAGTAAACCGCCTTGACCAAGCAGCTTCTGCATATGGTATGGAGATAAGTGCAGAAAAAACAAACCAGAGATTATAGCAAGGATTGCACAAACAACTGCAGCTTTAGCGAAATTACAGACCATCTTGAGAGACAGCAACATCACTCTACACTCGAAGATCCACTTAATGCTTTCCCTTGCTATGTCGGTCTTCCTTTATGCCTGTGAGACCTGGCCTGGGGGCCATAAAACTTAGACTAGCTCACTTTTGATCTAAGTCTTACTTTTACCAAAGGAATATATAGTGGAAAAGTGAGACTTAGATCAAAAGTGAGCTCATCTAAGTTTTATGGCCCCCAGGCCTGGACCCTTACTGCTGAGCTAGAAAAGAGGATTATGAGCACTGAGATGAGATGCCATAGGAAGATACTCGGCATCAATTACACAGACCATGTGACCAATGCAGAGGTCCGCAGAACAGTCACAGAAACTATAGGGCCTCACGATAACCTTCTCAATATCATCAAGAAGCAGAAACTAAGATGGTACGGCCACATTTCTCGCTCAAGCGGCCGTGCAAAGACTATCCTGCAAGGCACAGTGAAAGGAGGACGAAGACGGGGAAGGCAAAAGAAGAGGTGGGAAGACCACATCCCTGAGTGGACTGGACTGAGCCTCGCAGAAACCCAGAGAGCAACAGAAAACAGAGATTTATGGATAAATGTGGTGGATAGGTCTTCGAAGGTGCCCCAACGACATCCAGGAAGTCAATGGATAGGTGAAGGTGAAGGTGAATGAAATGAATGTCCAGCATGTTATGTATTTTTTCTGCAACAGCCGCAACATTCATTCATGTACTTACAACCAAAGAAAGCATTTAAGTGTGTAATTGAACATGGTTGAACCTAATTTCTGTCGACATGTTCTATGGTACATAGTGATAAATGTACCAGGCTTGATTTAATCTTTTAATCATTAAAATATAACCACATCCTACGAACCCATTGCTAAGGGCCTGACAGAGATTATTCTCATATTCTATCCATGAGCTGCGGAGAGATTGATAACTTGTTTCAACCCAGACTTTTAAAGTGAGCCATTGTTTCCTCAATAGAGAATAAGGGGAAAATAAAACCAGACCTTGTCATTGCTTTGTTTATTTTTCTACACATCTCAGAATTGTCAGCCTATGGTTCTATCCTCTTTGTTTGACGGAATTATATTTAACGAACTTATCAATCTATCGAATAAACATATTCTTATATATGAGACCGAGATAAATCCTTATTAATAATATGTGTGATATTAAGTTAAATTTTTAATTTATCATTTTATGAGACAAACAAGAAGAAAAAGCATGTAGGCTAAATATAATTAGATAAAAAGACATTTCTGCACTTTACATCAAAGGAAGTACAATTTTTCAACAAGTAAAGGTTTTGTTTCACGTAAAAATTGTTTATTTTCTGGAGGAAAATATTCATTAATGTGAAAACTTACCTTTGAAACCGATGAACCTGTTTCCATTTCAATATTTTGCGGGAAAATGGCAGAAGAATATCTCCATTACAAAAGAGTTCTCATCGCAGTCTTCGTTGCGCTTTATCCTACGCAAATAAGATTGGGTTTTCAAAGTAACTATCAACATTGAATATTTTTTCTTTCATTGAGTGTAAAAATGTATCTTATGTTATTTATATTTATTGCTGTAATACTGTTTCAATTTTTGCCTAAATATTCCCACAAAATATCAGTTTTAGTAAGTATATAACGATGTATATTTCTTGATTCTCACCATATCTATTTTGGAATTTGTAACGTAAAAAATAATCAACTCTTGGTGAATCGGAACAAATATCAAGGGCATTATGCTCAAGATGTATGTATGCTACGTATTTGAATCTCTATCACTATATGCTCAATTCAAAGTTGATAAATCCCCAGTTTTTTTTCATGATAATCGCTTTATTTGAAGTACTGTTTTGCACTCCTAATTTTTATTATATACAATGTACATGTGATGTCTATGCTGAAACAATGATATGTGTTACGGTTAGGGATGTCAAAATTGTCAATAAATGATATTCGAATATTCGATAGGAGTATTCGAATATATTCGAATATTCGATAAAATAAATACATCTTGCATTCTTAAATATATATCTTCACTCTCCTGTCAAGTAGTATAGAGTTTATGCCATTATTTTGGAAAAAAAAACTAATGTGGAGTTTGGTAAATGCACTGCAATTATATTTTTAAAAACAAATATTAAATAGTATGCATCCTAAATGTAATGATTGTTTTTAGAAAATTTAACTAACTAAAGTCTACACTGATAACTCCTACAAACAATTATCTTACGGTGAAATAAGCAATTGCTTATTGCTAATTATGATTTCCTGATAATGATTTTTTAATGATATTTAATGATATTTACAAAAACAAGGAGTCCGTGTGTTTACTGTAAAACTATGTCATTACAACAATACAAGCTGATTGTAAGTACTGAAAACTATTATACTACTAATTAAAATCCAAGAGGAGTTGGTTTTTATTTTTTATTTTGTACAAACTTTATTCAATTTATAATAAAACTTGCCAGGTTTTTCTCTCTCTTTAATGCTTGTATAGTTAAAAACGAATATTCGAATCATAAATTTGTATTCGAATATCAACTCATCGAATGAATATTCGAATATTCGAATATTCGTTGACATCCCTAGTTACGGTGTGACTTTTGGGGCGAGTGCAGTTGTACCTTCAAAAATACAGCTGAAACTTTGATCCGCCACTTCAAGTCGCACGAGACTTCACTGTGACATCACATGAGAGCTGTTCAGAGTTTACCGAAACAGCCGAGTGTGTATATAGTTGAAACTATGGACCTAGTGCAATTTTTGTTGAAAGACAATGCAGAGTTATTATTTGTTTCTTTTAAAGATTTCTACAAACTGAAAGCCTTTATATTTTATGTACCGGTAATTATTTATTTATTCGCGCAAAGGGTATTGGGTAGCAAAGGAATTTTGAGAAGGTTTCACATAAAAATTTGTGTGACGTATGTACAGATTTCATTCTGAATTTCCTCAGTTCTTACACGTTAGTCTATTGAGCTTGATTTCGCGATTGTTGCTGCACTCGTTATAATTTATGTACGAGGGTTGTTCAAAAAGTTCGTGGTTGATGTCAGTCTAATTTATATTACTCACTAAAAATTTAAAACAAGTACAATCTAATATGTTAAAATATTTGTTCTGTGGATGTGTGAAGTTTCATTCCATTCGATTTAACAGATATCAATTTACTTCAGTTTAAAATCAACAGGTTTTAAACCCGCGGAGCACACTTAATGGCAATGTAATGTCGAAACATAGCGTCAAGAATTTCTTTTAAAAAAATACTATCCCTATACATTTCACAGAATATAATCCAACGTCTATTCATTAAATCCTTTTTCTAATATTTGAAATTTATTTTTTAAGAATTGTTCTTGTTGTATAATTTCCTTTGTTAACGGTTTTGATAGCTTTTATTACTTAACTCTGCTTTCACAGGATAAGAAACTCTGAAGCGACCATGTCTTGTCTTGACGTTCCAACTTTTCAAAGTTTTTGTTCAGATTTTTAAATTTAAACCGTTTCTTCACAGTTTTTCCACATCCGATACTGAGTATCTGTCACTAAAACACTGTCTCTAGTATTTGTACACACATGCACAGCTCACTTGTGACACATTTATCGTTTCCTTCAACTTTATTAGTGTTTATTCAGGATTTATCCAAAGAAAAACACAAAATTGCATCGTTATCTGCTGCTCCGTGACGTTCTAAAACGTCATCGTTTTTGTCGATTTCAATAAGGACTACTTTTCTTCCAAAGTCGATTGCTTTTCAACAAAGCAAAATATAAAGCCATAATTTTTTACTCGAATCGATGTAACAAATCTTAATTTGAATTTCTAGGTTGTTTTTTGTTTTTGCTCCATTTTACAGAGAATATGACTTCAGGCATTATTAAGTGTTTTGTTTGTAACTTACTAAATTTTGACCTGCTCCGCTATCCGATTTTTGCATTTTTAAAATCTAGATAAGTTTAAGATAAATCGCAATATTTTGAAAAAAATTGATACAAATCATTTGGATTTATTGTTAAAATATATCTACCAAATTTGGATAACATATGACGTCAAATAAAAAAGATATGACAGTTGTCCACGAACTTTTCGAACAACCCTCGAATATTTAAAATTATTGAGCCTCTAACTTTGTGCTTGGTAGAACAGTATAAGCACATGGACACTTTATCCTTATATATTTTTACCTCAATAACCTGAACCTCTAAAAATCCCAAAGTTTTTACTCAATACGATCATATTCATTTGAAAGAGATTTGACTGTAATTTACCTAATTGATCATGGTTATAATTCAGTGGCATACATTGTACACTGGAGAGTGTTTATAGCGATAAAAAGGCATACCTCACCATAGTAATTTGACAATTCATATAAAATAAGGATTTTTCTCAGTAAGGATCAATTTTGGTAAACTTGCATCATGGTTAAGTCAAATCACACCCAATATATCAATTTATTACCAAAGGCCAAAGTCATCTTGTAACCAAGACTCTGTTTAGGAGTACACATCCTCATAAAACCTAATGATAACTAAATGATGTTTGATATTTAATTTTGAATTATGGTGATGTGCATTACTATGCATATTCTGAGCCTTTGGTCATAGTACATAATTTTTTTTTATGTTTTTCGTATGAAGGTGAATTAATGAAATCATGGTTTTAAAGTTAATGTTGACAGTCATCAGCAGCAATTATAGTGTATACTTTATACTATAAAACTTTATACACCATGCTCATCATCTAATGTTTATGTGAATATTATTAGATAAACTTTATGGGATATTTTTACTTATGCATTTCAGATAAGTAAAATTGTCTACAAAGTAACAGATGGTGAAATGATTATACGCTCAGAAATCAAGGACCTTAAGTTAGCACAAGAAACAATAAGTATGACTGAGGAATTTGCCAAGTACGCCAAGATACAACGTAAAATAGATAAGCACACAGCAGAAATTAAACGATTAGGTATGTATTTCTCAAAATTAGCAACCTAATAGTATACAGTAATTAGTGAAATTTATGATAGAAAGTTTTAACCACTTTTAATTTTCTCTTCACAGCTACAGCACGTAACAACAAAATAGCTGTCATTAATATAGGAGTAAAAGTTGGAATATATGTTGTTCAGGTAAAGCTTTTTTATAAAGAGTCATCTCCCTTGAGATCAACAATTTTAGCTAACCTGAGCCGAGGGCTCAGGTGAGCTTTTCTGATCACATTTTGTCTGTCGCCCGTCTGTCCGTCCGTCTGTTAACTTTTCACATTTTTGACTTCTTTTCAAGAACCACTGGGCCAATTGTAACCAAAATTTGTACAAAGCATCCATAGGTGAAGGGGAGTTTAAGTTATTAAAATGAAGGGCAAAGACACCTCATAAGGGATGATGGTAGTGTAAATTGTGAAAACTCTGACGTGGGGGGGGGGGGGGGGGGGGG
>PRKT01000227.1:600354-643276 GCA_003671525.1 Saccostrea glomerata | reverse complement strand
GGGGGGGGGGGGGGGGGGGGGGGGGGGGTATGGCGAGGCCACAATAGGTATTATAAGGGAGGAAATCTTTTTAAAATCGACATCACCAGTTACTCAGGTGAGCGATGTGGCCCATTGGCCTCTTGTTTGAATATAATTTTATGATTTATTTTAGGGGTAAATCCTGTATTAAATGATACAGGTTATTTGATCATGCCAGTAATGTGCAATAAAACTGAAAATTAAAAAAAAAAAAAAAAAAAGAAACATAATGTTCATTAAAACAGTGTTTTTTGTTTCCTAATTTTAAGTCTTCATTGGACAGTTTTCACTGCTTTACATGTAAAAGTACTTTTGTGGAGAATTTCATTCACCCATTGACAATATCATACTTCTTTTTAGGCATTAACAATGTTAGTGATTATTATAACAAACAGAAGTGAGCCATTGCTGATGTTCCCAGAGAACTGGTTTTACCCATTTCATAAAATTGTATCTTTTCCAACAGGGGTTCCTGGTAAGTAAAGAAAATATGATTTAATATGAAATTTTATAACAAATGCTATATAGTTACCTGTGCTAAATATGACAGGCTCTAGTTTTTATAGATTTGACAATATTAGTCATGAGTAAATGATACAGATTCGTTCTCAATTTTATTTAAAACTTTTAAACGCAATATCTGATTGTTGTAGGTGGGTTAGGAGTGACCTGTTGGATCATAGCATGTAGTACTGCTGTAAACAAATTCACTAGCCTGTGTTCTCTAGGAAAATCAGAGGAAGAAAAACAACAAATACCTACCACTGAGAGACAACCACATGACATCCCACTAGACTGAACTTATATACACTAAACCTAGTCAAGGAGGGTACTAACACACTGCCAGAGTACAGTATTTGATATTGGATTTGATATTACATTGTGTCTGTGGTGAACTGGATGGACAGTCAAAGTTGTAGAGTTATGGCTACTGATTGCCTGCATAAATTAGTTCCTTTAATCATAAAAATGCAAGTTAAATGTTTTTCCTTTAAAAAATCTTTAATGTACGTTTGATTATTTTTTGTCCTTCCTCTAACAGTTTTTTAACAACAAATGTAACAACAAAAATAAAATACGCTATTGAACAAAATTGACCTTGCCTGGCAAACTGCCTTCTGTTTCTCTCAATTAACATTGGCTTGCAAGTTTTGCTTTTGTATGGACACTTCAGTATATTGTTCAAGATTTTGAACTCAAATAAAAATATTGAGAGAATGTTTGTTTATCATTTAATTTCATGACATGTGAATGAACAAATTTAAAATATCTGTAGAAGAGGGAAAATATCTTATGTTACTCTGGTAATATCTCTGAATGTTGACAACTAACTTGGGATTGATGGTTTTGTACTACTCATTATTAGTAACTTCTTTTTAGTCCATCTTTGGCAAATATGTAGAGTCTGAACTTTTCAACCCATGGCCTACAACATTTTAGTGTAACTTGGTCCCAAGACCCTAAACTGAGAACAAACCAAGTCAAAGTTTTGATTTTGAATATATTGAGTTCCATAAAACATGTGATTAAATTAAAAGGTTTGTTTTATCCAAAATATTGGTATTTCAAAAATTATACTGATGTGAAATTTTGACTCTGACAAGTCTGTTCTCAGTTTATGGTCTGGGGCCCACAAAGGTTAGACAAGCTTACTCTTGATCTCAGTCTCACTTCTCCAAAATATACAGTAAAACTCGGTTATAACGAAGTCACAGGGACCTATGAAATCACTTCGCTATATCCGTAATTCGTTATATCCGTATAAGGAATTCATAAGATTTATATAGTTGGGGATCCAAAATAACTTCGCTATATCAGTGAATTCACAATATCCGTGTTCGTACTAAACGAGTTTTACTGTATATTCCTTAGAGAAAAAGTAAGACTGAGATCGAAAGTGAGCTTGTCTAAGTTTTATGGCCCCCAGGCCAGGTCTAGGCTAAATTACAGTACCTACAACTTCTCTGTGTAATCTGGTCTAGGCTATATAAGTGCTAGAATCTACAACTTCTTAGAGCAGCCTGATCTAGGCTGTATCACCGAGCCTACAACTTGTAGTGTCGCCTGGTTTAGGTTGTATTATAGAAACTATAACCTCTCAGTGTTACTTCTTAGTGTAACATGATCAAGACTGTAGAACAGAACATACAACTTCTCAAGAGTCACCTGGTTAAATAATACAATGTCTTAATTTTTTTGTTGCATATATTACAATCTTAAACCTCCAGCATCTTAGTATCTATGAACATCTCTAGTTCAAAAACATTAGGATGTCAGATATAGGATATCTTTGTTTAGCTGATTTTCCTTGGAATAAAATGTTACCATGAACATCAATGCCAGAACAACACTTCCAAAATTATATAAAAAGATAATGGGTGTCTATAATTAATATATCTTTATTTATAGGATCTTTGGATTGTTAAAGATTATACAAACAGAAGAACTCTGTCACATAAATAACCAACACATGACATAAAAGAGCAGTTTGTCAGTACACTGCTCTGTAAGAACCAGAAGTACATGTATATATATAAATGTACTGCGCTCAATGGTGATTGTGTGATTTTCAGATCCACTGAAATTCAAGTTTATTCATTTCTTGTTTCTTTTGAATTATATATGATTATACCAGCACTTTCTAAAGAAAGTTCGGGTATATTATTTAAAATTAAAAAGAAAATATGATTGATCAAAGTTAGATATTAAGCAGAAATTTCAATAAATAGAAATACAGTCCTAAAAATGAAATAAAAAATTGAACAATAAATATTAATATACACAAACTGTAAAAAATATTTGGCTGTAAAAGAAAGTATAATATACATTGTCTATTTGGCTACTCTATAAAATAAGTACAGATTGGACGGACTGACCGCAATATCACAGATACTGGACTGAAGCAAAAGGAGGAATATCTAAATGATTTATAAAGGAAATGCGGAATATGTTACAGGACTATAGATATTGTCCTTTATAAAGAATGAGTCTGATATACTTAAAGCTGATATATTTAAATCTAAATTTTATGTTTCCTACCCAACTAATTTTTTGATGAATTGTGAAATATTAAATTTTCATGTCTCACATGCACCAACACTAATAAATATAGCACAATAAGAAATCATACAGAAAAATATTCACATTTTAGAACTCACAACCAAGAGTGATGTGATTGATTGTTTTATAAAGGGACCTGTGTCTAGGGGGTTTCCCGTAGATCACTTTGAAGGGGGGGGGCTTTCCTGACAGAATACGGAGATGAGTATATAATCTACAAATAAGTACATCTGCACTACAGACCCTGTAACTTGACAACACAGCTATAGAACCTGGCACCAGTATAAATCTACCTCCCTATCTAAACATTTGTATGGACTGACTCAAACACATACAAAGATCATAAGTATGACAGAATGGCACAAAACTTTCTCTCGTTACATATCAACAGGTGAAATCTGATCAATAATGTTTTGCCTTATTTTCTTTCTCAAGAAAAAGATTAATATATAGAAACTTGTATCTCAGAATATACAGTATGCTTCATTAAACATTTTTTTTTTAAATTAAACAAAGTGAAATGAATTAAAGAGACCTGCCTTGCAATTACACTTGACAAAAAATGAACGAAAACAAAATGCAAGACAGGTATTTAAATTTCTTAATGTGCAGTTATAGAGAAAAAATAGATCCTATACACAGTTTTCCATACATACAGTATTAAATTAGAAAAATATCTCTTCCTTCAATATTAAAATACAAAACAATTTTTATGAATTACAAAACCATTACAGAATAACCTCCTCAATATCGTCATCATAATGATCTACCGCAGTCACCGCGGGCCGGGCCTGGAATGTGGTGGTCGTCTGGCGCGGTCGCCGTGGTAACATTTTAGAGGAGTCTTTTGTAGAAAAGTCATCATCAATGAGAGCACTTCCACCTCCGAATAACGCGCTGGTGGAATTCTCACGCTTAGTGGCAGGTTTCTTTGCTGTAGTTTTTGAATCATCATCATCCCAAGGGAAAGAACTCTTATTGGATGAATTCACGGTGGTTGTTTTCTTAGTCGTGGATGGCTTAAAGATATCATTGTCATCTATATTTTGACTAGTAGTTTTTGTTTGCTTGCCAAATAGATCTGACATTAAATCACTCTTTTTATTTGTCTTTTTCGGTGGAGGTTTCGATGACAAAAAGTCGTCATTGAACACAATTCCTCCACTTTTCTTTGTCGTTTTCGATGTTGTTTTGTTGCTGGAGAATGACGGCATGTATCCACCAAATTCATCCACATCCTCCTGAGCCTTCTGTTGTTTCTTCTTTTCAATATAAGGAACAGTCACATCATCTCTTGCCGGTTTCCCTGAATGCATATTTTCAATTGGTTTAGAAAATGTGTAGCTACTTTTACTGGAGGCTGATCCTAGCCCCCCATCACTATCCTTCCGACTGGAAGAAAACAAGAAAGTGTCTGGCTCCTTCTCTTTTTTCTTATTTTTGTCAGTTTTCTTATCCACAACATCCACATTTCCTGACGTAACAAAGAAAGTATCCACCTCCTTCTTCTCAGGGCCCTTGCTCTTATTCTTCCCTTCATCGATATCCTTTAATTTTGCTAAAAGATCGTCCTTTTTCTTCCTTTCCGCCTGTAGTTTTTCGTCCATCTCTTCTCTCTCTCGTTCCTCTCTGGCCCTGCGCTCCTGCTCCTGTCTCTCGCGGTCTCTGCGTTCCTGTTCCTGCCTCTCACGCCGCTGCTGTTCCTCTCGTCGCCTTGCTTCGTTATCCCTCTGTTCCTGATCATGTTTGAGCCTCTCTTTTTCCAGCGTTAATTTCCAGTCCGCCTCCTCGTTTTTTCGCCTTTCTTCCTCCTGTCGCTCTCTTTCCTCCCGCTCTCTTCGTTCTCGATCTCTTCTCTCCCACTCTCTGCGTTCCTTTTCTTCTCGCTCCTGATTTAATCTCCTTTCCATTTCCTCGCGTTCTTTCTCTTCTTTTTCCCTTCGACTTTTCTCTTGTTGCTGTAAAATATAATGATAGTATTATACATTGTGACTCAGCATCTTCTTTGAATTAATGAAATTTATCGCATCACACGTTGCTCATCCAAGGGCAAATGAACAGTAATATATTTTGTATGGCATGCAAATGTCAAATATAGAGAAGTAATAACTTATCAAGGTTGTTATTGATTTACCATTCAATTATATCAAAGACGCTGAGAATTTGGTTGCAGTGGATTAAATTATTTATCGTCATGTAAAATTCACATTAATTAAACTGAATTATAAGTTAGCTAAATAAAAAAAAAGTTATTAATAAATGACTATAAAATATATAAAATATAAAAATAACCAAATAAAAGAAAGCAATTTTAACAAACAAAAATGAAATCATGAAAGATTTAATGATTGATTGATTTTAATATATTGTTTAACGCCGAGTCGGCAATATTTCAGCCATATTTTGGCGGGCAAAAAATCATGAAAGAAAGAAAGAATGTATTAATAAGGCAAGCCTTAAAGATTTATCAACCCAACTTCACCCCCCCCCCCCCAAAAAAAAAACCATTTATTAGCTCCTATCATTATTCAAAAATATATATATATCAACACCTGTTGATTATTTTTTTAAATCTGTTTTAAAACTCCATTATTCCAAAATGGTAATATTTCATTTTTTGATGTCATTGACACTCATGTAACTCATTTTTTGTATTTTCATTCAAATCTTTGCATCAATGCAACATGATAAGTGGAAAAACAATCCTAACAAAACCAAATGTTGATACTGAAATCATCATGCAAAGGCTACATATCTCGAAAAAAAACAAAAAAAACAAATGCAGGCCCCCACCCTACCCCTCAAAAACATGAATACAATTGCCAGGGAAGTCAAGAAGCATATTGGGTTTAACTTAAAATCTCTAAATAAGAATCTTTAGAGGATCTAAACATCATGCATTTTTTTCATGCAAAGACCAAGTGTGCAAAATTGTCACCTCATCTGCAATAGCTGCCCCAAACTCCTCTAGTTCTTTCTGAAAGTCATATTCAATATCTGTTAGTTTGATCCACAGGTTTTTCAGATTTATTTTTGAATCAGAGAATTGATTGAGAATTTCTCTACTGAACCTTTCAAAATAAAATAGTTTTTAAAAAAGAGTCTGCACATGACTTACACCAAATATGGAAAAAAAAGCAATTAATTTCTATTGGAATAAATATCTAGAATTGTCAATCACGTAATTACTTGGAACAATTAAGATATATTAATCCCGAACACACTTTTCAATAATGCATAAACAAGACATCAGAAAATCAATGAATCAACTGGATTCTTCATGTTACGGAATGTGCTACACATCACAGCATGGTGCATAAGACAAACATTTAGTTTTTTAAACACAACTAAAGAATGGAAAATTGATGAACTTAAAAAACACTTTTACTACAGAAAAAAATACGGAAAACTACACCAAAATCGTGGCAAAAGAAATTAACACAGACTTCAGATGAAATCCACACACATCCACGGCAAACAGACAAAACACAGGACAGAAAAATTACTGATTAATGGCAGAATAATTAACACCTTCAGAATTCAGACTAATGTCTTTGAACGTTAAATGTTTTCTCTGGGTTGTCAACATATAACCTTCATGATTCAGAGCTTGCTCTTATGAAACGATGATTTTTTTATCATTTTATATGTATTTTTCAGAGCAAGAAATGTTAGAATGGCCATGACCAATGTAAAGAGATGATTACTGGTAGATATTGATTTCAGTATCATTTCAAAGATCATTCAATGCTTGACCATCAAGTTGAACTTTGGTATCTCAAAACACAATATCTTGAATACCATGGATATATCAATGTTATTTGAAGGTCTCAACCAGTTATTCTATAAGTTAATTTTACCTTCTTTATATTGAATCTTCTGACATCTTGAAGTTTTTTTGTGGTCGCATTAAGTTTGAGATAACAGGGTTTGATTGTATGTAAAATGAATTTAAAATATTTGAAAAAAAAAATCTTAAGAAACACCCTATAAGCAACATCCGATTACTAAATGAAAAAAATGCTACACACGAGGTTATGCTTCCATAAAAAATGTCCACTCTACATAATAATGTCAAGCTCCTACTGGTTAGAAAAGAACACAATTAAGACAGCTATGGTTAGATGAGACAGAACTCTAATACACTGCAGCCTGAGAATCAAACGGCCACGTAAGTTACCTCAGGTCGAGTGGTGCTACCAGGGAACTTAAACCCAAATGGTTTTCTACCCGTACTGGGCAGGGGAGGTTTATTTTCCTTGGCTGATTCGTACTCATGATCCCCGGGGGCAGGGCGTCTCCAGGTGGGGGCGGGGGCATATTCTGTCGAGGTAGAATACCCCTTGCTCTGCGAGTTCTGTGTGGAAAATTTAAATATTCCAAATATTTCGTCAAAATTCATCTGAGTATTTCCAAAATTAAAACCAGTAAAATATGCTCTTCAGTGACAATGCAGTGGTGAAAGGACATTTCCAAGTTGTGGCACCATTGCATTGGTTAATTAGTAGGGTTGGTGAAGATAGCTGTAACTCTGACTGTTAGGATCATTCATATTGTTTAATATTTGTGTGTGCTATATAGGTATAAACTAGAAATCAGTGGTGCAGGGTAGACTGTGGGTGTGTGGTTTACAATTTAGTTTTTCTAATTTGCAAATTTTGTACCAGAATTATTGGACTACATTTAAATTTATTTCTTAAAACTCTTATGTAATCATTAACTTTATTCATAATTATAAGGAAAGAACTGGCAATTTAAGTGCGTGCAGAGATAAAGAGAAAATATTGCAAATTATTAAAAATTCAGCAGAAATACAACAACAACAAAAAGATTGGGAATTTCCAAAGTTGAAAAAGTAAGGAATACATTGATAAAAACCAAACTGAGACTGTGTAAGGGAGATCACTCACAGAGTAGATATGAAATGCTGGAGTTGTATACCTTTTGTGGATTACTATAACTATTGTATGTGTCATAGTCATATGACCTCTGTGTGTCACGGCTGTGTTTGTCTATATTATCACTAAAGGCCATCCTAGGACCATCACCTTGCCCTTTCTTTGACTAGGGAGGAAAATATACACAATATGTTCAACATTCATTTACCATTTCTGTTTTCTTTTTCTTAAAGACTTATAACAGTTAGTAAATAATATCGGTAAGTACCAAAACTTCTATACATGCAGTAAATACATTCCCTCACCTACTAAAAATATACTAATTTATTCATGTGACTCTGCCATTGTCTTTTCAGATTCAAAAAGAGATTCCTCTTTCTTTTAAATTTATTTTAATAGTATTCAAATAACCACCAAAAATGTTAAAAGTTCCTTTTTGAAGATATCTTTTTTCACCTTTACAATTCCTAAAATAGCCCTAAATAAACAACCAAACACCATCTTTACACCCATTCAGATATCTCGACAATTTCAGCAATGCTCTTTCCTTACATATGACAGAAAAAGCAATGAGAGTTATCTCCCTTCATAACACAATACCCACCTCTTTCTGCTTTCGCTCCTCCTCTTTCCTTCTTTCCTCATATAATTTGACCTTTTCTCTAGGGGTCAGATCTTGCAGTGAGGGTGCCCTTTTTCTTGCTTTGGGCGGGGGAGTGTCGTGTGGGGTTCCCCCATAGGAAGCTGGAAGCCGATGAGGGGCGCGGGAACGGTTAGCGTAAATATTCTTGATCTGAAGTTCTTTGTCTTTCTCCTATTTGTAAAATATTAAAATCAATATGTGTCAAATAAAATGTCACCATGATATTAAAATTAACCATGACAAAAACAGGGGGGCATACAGAAGTCTAATTGCTGCAGGAAAAAGCATTTTTTTTAAAGTTAGAGGACTGATATTGACTAAGCAGATAGACCTGATGGTATATACAGTATACTATGCTCCTGTCTGTATATAAAATATCAGACAAACATTAACTTACTTTTTGACTATTGCCTTTTTAATTACCTTGAGTAGTTTCTCCATCTGATTATTCTGATCTCGGAGATTATCCATCTGCTTGGTTAGGTCTCGGTTCCGGGCCATTTCTATCCCCAGCTCATGCCTGTGGTTTTTGTTCAGATTTACAATGTGTTTCTCCAGATCCTACAAAAATACACAAGCTTTGTCAATCAGAGTTTCAACTCTATTCAGCATAATTGAGGAATAATACTTTTTTTTACAAAATGGATTTATCAAGTTTATGGTTTCTTTACATAAACCTAGTCCTGCTTGAAATTCCCGGCACGTTTATGTACATACAATTTCCTCAGATTTTTTGGTGGGTTTTCAGTGTGTGAAATTGCTAATCTCAGATTGATTATAATCCTTGAAATTTACAGTAGAACTTTAAATTTCATACATGACCCTGACCTTAGAGAGTCCTAATTATGAGATTGACCTTGAACTTTATATTACCCTACAATTTTATGAGTTTCAGACAGAATTCAAGTGTTTGGCAGGCAAACAGACAGACAGAAACAGAAGAGAGAATCAAAACTGCTGCTCATTCTTTTATCATTTCGTTTAAAAAATTAGTGAATTAAACTGAACTCCCTTTATTTAAAAAGTCCAACAATAAATGACTAAATAGAAATTTTCAACAAATTGCACATTAAGCTCAGAAACAGATCAATAAAGATCTAGTCAAGAAGTAAATGTAACATTGTCATCTTGTGATTGAGACAATACCTTATCAATGTTAATAACTAAATCAGCAGTTTTAGGTCAGTGCAATTAAATCTGTCTACAGCAATCTTAGAGTACACACACACTATTTTTTCAAAGGTTTGTATTTAAAGTGCAATTCTAATAATGGTTTAATATTATAGATATATTGTACATGTGATAATTTTTCCTTTTTTTTCCCTGTACATGTACTTTTCTAGAAATCATCACCTTCAGTGGAGAAAATATCCTATAAATGAGATTAAATTTTCATATTCAGAAGTATTCAATTACAAACATGACTTTGTCATTTTAAAAATATGATTTGGTGCATGTAATATATATTTATTCCATGGCAAAATTTCCGAACACTTTTCAAAAGTGTTTATGTTTTGTTCTTAAACTTCAATAACTTCACAAAACCAGTGCTATAAAAATAATTTTCCGCAGTTTTGACAAAATTACCCCTTTCAAGACTTTTAAAGTCATTAGATTTTAACACCTTTAGAAGCACCTAAAATATTTTAATATTAAGAGACTAAGATCTATTACAAGCAAAGTATCATTTCCTGCCATATTTATCTCAAAGTCCTACATCAGGGTATCTGAATACTTTTTTTTTTAAATTCCTTTTTTGTACACATTTCTACATGAATCTTTTGTTACCTTTACCTCCCTTGATGTCTGTTTTTCCCTGTATAAACCTTTGTTTCCCCTGATTTATGTATTTTCCCTGTATTCACTTTTGTCTTCCCTGTAAACACCTTTGTTTTCCCCGACATCTGTATTTTCCCTATATACACCTTTGTTTTCCCTTATATCTGTATTTTCCCTGTGTACACCTTTGTTTCCCCTGATATCTGTATTTTCCCTGTGTACACCTTTGTTCCCCTGATATCTGTATTTTCCCTGTGTACACCTTTGTTCCCCTGATATCTGTATTTTCCCTGTGTACACCTTTGTTTCCCCTGATATCTGTATTTTCCTTGTGTACACCTTTGTTCCCCTGATATCTGTATTTTCCCTGTGTACACCTTTGTTTCCCCTGATATCTGTATTTTCCTTGTGTACACCTTTGTTTTCCCTGATATCTGTATTTTCCCTGTATACATCTTTGTTCCCCTGATATATGTACTTTCCCAGTATAAACCTTTGTTTCCAATTATTTATTGGATATCTGTACTTTCCCTGTATAAACCTTTGTATTCCCTAATATCTGTGTTTCCCCGCGTACACCTTTGTTTTCCCTTATATATGTGTTTTCCCTGTGTACAACTTTGTTTCCTTACCTTTGTATACACTTTTTTCCCTTACCTTGACCCTGATTTCCTTCTCCTCTAGTTCTATCTGCAGCCTCTGGTTCTCCTTCTGAAGTTCATCCCTCTCCTTCAGATTATTCTGGTCAGCTAGAGACTTGTACCGCTTTAACTTGCCCTTGACCTTGTCAAGTTCATCCTCTGCATCCCTGAGGTAGCGATCCGTCCTTTCGTATTTCTCCCGAGTTTTACGTAAGTTCTCCTTCAGCGTTCGCACCTCGTTTTGGTGCCTGGCTATGATTTGAGGAAGTTCACCCTCTGTATCTTCGTACTTTACGAGGGCTTTCTCTTGTCGGTGCTGCATTTTCTTGAGAAGCTTGTTCTCCTCTTTGAGGTCCCGGAATGCTGTCTGCATGTCCTCTATCTGGTTCCTGAGTTCATTCAGCTTTAGGTTTTTGGCAGACAGCATTCTCTGTACGACACCGTCCATTTTGGGCTCAGAGTTGGCCACTGATGTCCGGCCCATTGTATTTCTGCCACCCCTCCCACGGCCACCCCTGTGTCCACCAACTAAAAATAGAAACTGACCGCTTAATGGCAGAATAGTAAAAAACAATTAAACCATACCTATATAATCAAAATTTATATTCTTAGTAAATCATGTTTAAATAAAACAAGGGAAGATGTTACCAAAGAATCAAAATTAAGACTATCAATGGGTCTATAAGGTTTCTTAGACTGCACCCTATGTACATCACCATTATCATGCAAATCTGTTACATGCAAAAAAAATTAATAAAACATTTATTTTTATTTTCACACATTGATTATTTCCACATATACAATGACACCACAAAATACAAGTTAGAGTCATTTTACGCAATAATTTTTAATAATTTTTAGTGTTTAATCAAAGAAATCCATACCCCACTAAACAATATTATTTTTATATAAAATCTACCTTCATACAATGTATTCATATATAAATGTAGCTCTAATGGTCAAAGGTACAAAATAATGATGAAGAATGAAAGGCAGCTCAACAAAAACATGGATGTCTTGGGCTACAATGCTAACCTTATTTCATCTGATTGAAAATGCTTTTCAGTGACTTTTTTTTCATTCTTTTTTCTCAGAAGAAGTAAAGTCTAGTATGTGAAAATAACTCTCAGTATTTAATGAAGAGTATGTTCAGTGACGAAGATGGACTTCCTGGAACTTTTTGAAAAGTAATAATATTCTTTCAAACTGGCCTGCTCTAGAGAAACTCCTACTTTCAATTCTTTATATCATAACTCATCAATCAACTACCAATTCTTAACATTCTATGGAATGGGTGAAAAAGCAGCTTTACGGGCTGCTCATATTGTAATTATAACACAGTTATGTAACTTTTACAAACACTTCGTAAGAAAAAATTGGCCTGAGTAAAATTTACACTGGAATAGGGAAACTAAACTTAGGGAATCATAAATATAAATTAGATGATTGTCTAAATATAGTCAAGAAAGTAAAAAGGCTTTCAGCACAAATCAAGCCATTGAGTAGAAGACATACTCAATGATGTAGTTGTCAACCAAAATAAACAAAAACTGCTATGTCCACTTCCAATATAAAATCTTCCTTTCTTGAATATATTCCATGAAAGAATAGATGTTTACTAACACTGCTTTGAGTGGTTGGCAAAACTATAGACATTGATTGTTTGTAAATATTGATTTATGTTTACATTTGAACACACTGAAATTTAGATACTGAAAGAAAGGGACAGGGTATTCCACCATAGACGTCCAAAGATGACCTTGAGGATTATATATTGATGTTAATCAAGAAATGGACACTTCTTTAGCCAAATCAGTAAAAAAGGACCCTAGTTTATGATGAGGATTCCCAAGGACTGCTTACAAATCATAAGGTTGTCTCAATTTATCTCTGTACCAAATTAAGGTACAATCAAACTTCATAATATTAAAACCCTTTCAGGCAAACTAGACTCAGATTTGATGGCAAGTCACGAGTCAAGTTCTTCTGGTAAAAAAAGTCAACAGTGTCTCAACCAGCCAGGAGCTAAAGTAGCCAATACAACCAGTTTCTCCTTCTTAAAAAACATCAATACAAGGTAACCGCAAATAAAAAATTGTACCCTTATTTTTTAGAGTTTAATTTGGAAGCAGTTTTGACAGACAGACGAATAGACCAATAATCTCAGAGGATTGATGTACAAGCTTGGATAGGAAAGGATCACTTGATATGTGGGATCAGGTGAAAAACATAAGATGTAGCATGCTACCTACAAAGAAGTACAGTAAGAAAGATCAAGGGACCCATCTGAAAACTGGTATAGACTTTAAGATATCAAGTAGTCTTACAGTTGTATCTAGATATCAGGGAATTCTTTTCAATGGCCATGTAAGGAAGAAAGCTAACTGGAAAAGCTGATAATTTCAAATCCCTTATATCTAAAATGTTATGGCCTAAAACTTAATGTGGTATATACCAATAATCTAACCCATTTAACCAGTTATTCAATAAGGACTACAGAGGCATGCAGCTGGTGATCGAAGTGACAGTGTATACTGACTGTCCTCAGCATGCAACTCCATGTGATTCGTATAAACATGTTACTCAAACACTTCTTATAGGCATTCCTCCTCATACTCATATCTACAGGTGTAATGGTAAATGTTTTGGCATAAGTAGTTTTTAGAAAACATAGCTTTAAATGGGTATATATATTCAAGCATAAAGGCCACACCACATTGTAAGCTTGTTAAGTCTAGTGTCACCTTTCTTTTTAGGAGAGTAGACTTCAGTAAATGTTTGACTCTTGGAATCTGAAAACAGGACGTAAATATTAACATAATTGACATTTTTATTAATTAAGATTTTTAAAAATGCTACAGTCATCATACCCCTATAATCATTAAAGTTCTTACTGTTTGGTAAACCGTCTCCTCTTGATAGTGCCATTTTTAAAATTTCATTTGCTGAACAAAATGATAAATTGTTTGTTTTTTAAATCCTTGAGTTTTAATTAACACTCTGCTTTCTTTGCATCTATTTTCCAATGAAACTACACACTGTTGGAACGCAATGTACTCAATATCTACAAACCACGGCCAATGAAATTGGTGAGATCATCCACAAATGTCAACTGTCGGGAATGTATGTCAAATTCATTAACAGAAGTACCATACTGCATATTAAACATGGAGTACAAAATGTATCCCAATTAAACCGATGTGCCATATTACATATAGTAAAAAGGGTATCCAATCAAACTGGCTGCAGTGCCATTTGCATGTTAAAATAAAATTGTCATTAAAAATAAATTACAAATCTTTTGTTTAACGAGAAGCCTGGCTATTGATCGATTTTCGCATTGTCTTAAGAAAGCCATAAACATAGTTAAAGAGAAATGCGAAATGCCCCACTGCAATCATTGTGTCTGCACCCATTACACTAAATAAACAAGACAATGGGCTTTTTAAATTGACCGAAAAATCGTACATTACACCCAGGTAATTGGTAAAACATGAGGTCAATGGGCTAATGAATATAAACAAAAATCTCAAAGTTTATCAGCCCTCCATCAGAACTACTGATGTACTCTATACCCAATAAATGGCAGTGCTAACAATGGTGATGACAATGATTTTATTTCAATTAAAAGAATTAGCTGTGTTTTTGATAACTTACTCTTTACAAATACATGTTTCTACATGTACTTCATTTTTTTTAATAAGTCAGAATTGCACAGCTGTACATGTTAATGGTTGATTTGCCCTCTCCCTATATAAGTTAAAATAATCTGACTGTGTCTTGGGTCAATTAAGCCCCCATCGGTCCATAGGACATTATTACTTTAATTATGGAATGTTGTATCTATACCCCCTCCCTTTCCTCCTTCTCTCAAAAGGTAACTGAAAACAGTTGGTGTAGCACAAAAATATTTTAATTTAGTATATAAATGGTTGTCAGTTTGAATTTTATAAACATCACTTGATTTTATAGTACATGTATTTAGCTATATCGATTGATCACATATTTGGTAAGGGAGAAGGGGGCGGAGGGGAGGGGTGTAACTTAGCTGCCAAAGACTACAATCAAAGCTATAAAGAAAGTTTATGAATCTTGTTCATCTGATACTACAGATATTTGCTTGGTATAATATTTATTACTGAACTAATCAGTAATCATTTTATTAACTTTCAAATAAGGAAAAAAAATAAAACTAACAATATAGGACAAACTGAAAGAATCTAGATTAGAATTTACATAAAAGATTTAAGAGTGGTTGTTCTGATTAATCAGAATTATCTGGACTTTGATGATTCTATTTGATGCCTTTTAGGAGATTAAATTTTAATATTTTTATGACAAAAATCTTTCATTGTTAAAAGAAACTTCATTTATTTATGTCTATACAATTGAATATTGATTGAAGAAAATGATTTTAATCCTATTTATTTGAATTTTAAATGGTTATATTAACAATCATAATAACACAAATGATACAGATAAAAAATTCATCTTGTATATTGTATTTAATTCTTAAGATTTAAATTTTTAAATTCTTCAATTCTTTCTACTTTTGTTCAAATCTTATAAAAGTGCAAAAGCAAGAAAATAAATTACTTACAAAAAATATTTAGTTACAGTATTTATACAAATTATTTGATTTCATCTGAATTAATATGAGGCTATTCTAACCAGAAGAGTTACTACTGAAAGTGTTAAATTTACAACAAAACAATATTATTTAAGAGTTTCAAATCAATAAATCGTTTTATAAATGAAGAAAATCTTATCCCCATGAAAAATTGTGCTTCTACAGTACATATACTCATTAATATTGATTCTCTTTATTATATTTTTACCTGGTTTGTACTTTCTGAACTTCCTGCTATCTTTTTAAATGCTATATAGTATATACTGACAGGGTTTATATATAAAAATTCAGTGGAATCCCGTTTTTACAATATTCATTTTGTCACGGTAAAATATCGGAATACCTAGGGCAATGTATAAAAGTTCCAAATAAAATCATTAAAAAAAAATTGTACATGTATATATATATATTTTTTTACCTGATTTTAACTTCCTACAGACACAGTTCCTGTCCCCTGAACATGTGTATAAATGCAATAATACTGACACTACATCTATGTATATGTTTACCTGGGTTGTACTTTCTGAAGTTCCTGCCCCTGATATATACTATTACTGACACTATGTATATTTTTACCTGGTTTGTACTTCCGGAAGTTCCTGCCCCCTGTACTTTTGGTTGCTCTGGGGGCATCATCATCGTCACTGATAAAGGAATCACTGTAATCATAGTCCGACATCTTCTCCTCTTCAGTTATCAACCATAATACTGATCTGTAAAATAACACGGAAAATAGGAAAACTAAGTTTACTTAGTCGAGTTTAAGTGATAATAAAACTAGAACACTGGTACAGCTTTTACAAATTATTTTTTTTTTTCAAAATAGCCCCAATTAAGACTCTGTGAAACCAAAGCTCGGACAGAAAAAAACCAAATCCTTGAATACATGTTATGCAAGTATCTTTAGAAGCAATAAATACAATGCACTAGAATAAATAGCTGTATTTGTTTTTTATTCATATGATTATGATTTCCAAGACAGCTAGTTCAGCCAAGAAATCTGTTGCTG
Source organism: Saccostrea glomerata (assembly GCA_003671525.1). Lineage (NCBI taxonomy): Eukaryota > Metazoa > Mollusca > Bivalvia > Ostreida > Ostreidae > Saccostrea > Saccostrea glomerata. Next base: position 626,595 of record PRKT01000227.1, on the reverse strand, counting down.
CAACATATCATATGTTTTTTTTTATTTCCATCTACATATTTCCACGGCTGCTTGGTTTTAGAAAAATTACAAAAAAATTCGTTATGTTCCGATTCTCAAAAGATGCACTGATATTCAATAAATCTAGTCATTAAATTGTTCTAATTTAAAATGATAAAACGTTTTTTTATTCTGGCAGACAGGTTCGATTGCCAGTTGTCAGATAGCTCAGTTGATTCAATTGCCAGTGGCCAGAGATAGCTTGGTTGGTAGAGCCCCTGACTGGAGATGCAGGGGGCCTTTAAAGACCCAATTTTTTTACCGTACAGTTACCTGAGGAGGGGGAGTGGTCGAAGTAATAGTGGTGTTATTTACCTGGAGACCCCCAATACTCAAGATGTCAAAAATATGTGTATACGTAGCATTACACAGGAAGTCTGTGTTTGGCAATCAGGGTCAACATTACGTGTTTTGTATCTGGTTTTAAGTGAAACTACGTAAAATATATAATTATTTTAATATGAAATTTATTTGTAAACTATACGCAGTTATCGTAAACTGGTAATGTTTTGAAGGAAAAAATAATAAGATACATGTATATCGATTTAGAAAATGTTTTCCTTACATAAAAGAAAAAAATCACGAGTAAAAACTAAAAAATCAATAACATTTATCTTTTTTAATCTTCAAGAAAAGAAATCACTTGATTAAAAATTCTGAATATTGAAATAAAAAAAAATTATTAATCCACCTATCCGTCGTGCATTTGAACATGCATTTACCGCGATCGGAATTCTTTTTCCTGGCCAACAATGTTGTCCAAAATATTCCATATTTTTTATTCTTCGTGTGTTAACAAAATTTAATTGTTAGGAGGATTTCTTTTCAGAATCGATTACTATTAATTATCTTCACATTTTCATCACGTATATATACAGACGCTAGAGGAAATTCGAGCATTAATTCTGACATCAATTTCTGTACAACATCGTGCGGATTGTAGCCATAGTACAAAATAGAAAATAAAACATCTTTTAAAAATTATGCTTTGCCGTTTATTAGTGATGAATATTTTTCTTATATCCCATTTCTTAAAAAAATTATTTAAATCGTCAGACTTCCAATGACGGCTATTAGAGCCAGTTTCTGTGGAAGCGATCTTTTTTTTTTTCGGATAACGTGGACGATATCACACTTACAAGTAACAAACAGCAGTGAAGATAGAAAAGAAATATTTAATTATGTCAATGTTTTAACAATCTACTTTCAATTATTTTTTTAAATAAAATTCAAATATGTTGGAGATTTCTAACCCGCGTGTACACTATGCGGGTACATGAAAGCGTTTGACGCGTGACCAGGTAATTGTTTTCAAAACATGCAAACTCAGATTATCAGAAAGCACAGGTAGCTGACCTGTCAATCAAATCAGAAGCTATTGTTTTTTTAATGATTGACAGGCGGTAAATAATTGATCTTGAATCAGGTAGATTTTGGGGGCGTTAACATAAAATTGGGTGTTTAAAGATACAAAGGATGTAATCAACAGAGCACCAATACTTCATAGAGAAAATGTGACAGCTAGGTACAACTATGATTCAATCCACATACACCTTTGAACTGTAGGCAGAAGATTTTGCCAAAGAACAAACAAAAAATGTCCAATTGCCATAGTTAATCATTTATATCTGAAGATTTTGCTAACCCATTGCCTTAAACATAAGTATTGGACCCTGTAACAATAATTGCTGTACTACTCTTTTGCAGAGCAAATCGATATCTATTTCACATAAGATGTAAAAATCGGTTGTTCAACATATTAATTGTTTATTAATTGTCTATCAACAGAAACTTTGCCAAACATTAATTATTTGCCCTCAGAAGGGCTAAAACTCATATTAAGGTAGTGATACACTTGAGAGTGATCAAGATAAAACCATACACATTTTTTTTAAATCACTGTTATTTCTGTCAGGTAAGTTGTAGGTCTACATATTATATAAATCAATCATACACATGTTTTCATTGATAAACTTGTGAGATAAAGTCCTTAGTCCTTACAAAGTTCTACCATACAGTAAAAATTGCAATGTCTTTGAAATATATCTTCAACACATTAGTAATTAATTAATCTTTACAAACTCAGTTTATCTGCACTTATGAAGATGTCATAAGTGCCTTTGGTATAATCACAACATATATTTAAAAACAGCTTGCCTTAATATATAAAGAATATGCACACAGAACTTGAAATGTTAAGACTACAATATCTACTACAGAAAAGTTTCAAGCTATGATAACTTCTTTTGCCGTAAAATGCATTTCTGAAGCATAATTGTTACCATTAAAATTGTCGAACAGGTATTCTGTCATTCATTCCATTGCATCGCTCATAAACATGTGTCTGCTTTACGACATGGTAAGAAAATATGCGTGAACCGGTGTGACATTTGTTTACCTGCCCAGCAACAAGAAAAACGGATGTGTGGAATTTAGTCGACGTCACAGAAATTGTGCACCGGAAAAGGAATGACGTTGCAAAGTGTGTGTGAAATCTGACCCGGAAAGAGTATCAAAATACAGAGAAATCCCTACCAATCCAATCTAAATCGGGAAACATCTGCAACTATTTATCGTGTGCAAGTTTGCTTTCAGCTTGAACATCGCACAATTTCGTTTCTTCTTTCCAGATTTTTAGCAGAATGGGAATCAGAGTGTTTATAACAAACATTTCTAGCAGTACTGATGTAAGTGTTCTGCTTTGTTTACAAAATTTGACAGTTCGAATTGCCACACCCACCTGTGAAGGAAACATTTAAATTCTTTGTTTTTAAGAAGTAAACATATACACCTAATCAGTAATTAATGTCAAGCATTGCATTTTCCATCGACAGTAATATATACGATATGGCACTTGTGTCTGTATAAATAAATAGGGTTTTCCCCAAATACAGCAAGGTATCCAACTGCGAATTACACTATAACAGGTTCAGCACAATCTCTTGATGAAGCTTTATAGCTTGAAATATTTATATATATAGCTTTATTAAGCTATTCAAAATAGCCTGATATAGCTTTTAAAATGCTACTAAAAATTTTATTTAGGAGAAAGATGCAAGTATCTTTGGATGCCCGAAATTCGTTATGATCCTAAAATTGTGCCCTTATTATTTTGTCATTCTCTTAAAAATGTATCCAATGCAGGGTTAATTTTACTGATTTAAGGATATGCCCACTAATTTCACTATGACATAACAAAGATTCACGTCACTCAAAGTCTGATAAGGGTTTTTCGACTGGATAGGGTTAGTCTTGCTTCCAAGAGTTTGCCAGAATCACCCATTTGCCAGTGTTTTTATTTTCCTGATTAGTCAAGCACCGTATTGTTAAAATTGAGAATAATCACTATAATTTCTTATCAGTTAGTGTGCTATTTAATGTTTCAAGTGGGCAGCTGAGTTTCAGAATTAATATAGACATCGATGCAAAAAAATTGATAAAAATGGCTAACATTTTGTGCAAATATTTCTCATTTATCACTGTTTATTTTGATTTGTGAATACAGAACTTATTACACAGGTTTGATTAAAATTCCTGAGAGTGACTTTAGTATGCATTTCTATTGCTCTTGCTGGTAAATCTCAAAATAAAGGTGATGGAGAGTTACTGATGCAAAAATATACTACATTGTGCCTTCACAGGCTGAGCTCTAGCATATCATATGCATTAATGACTTTCCGTGGATGGACGTCCAAGTGTTTCTACTCTACACTAAGTTATAGGGCTGTGTATTGAGCCAAAAATTTCGATATGATACGATACAATATTTTTAAAAGCGATATGCGATATATTGGATTTTAAAACAAGTCCATCAGAAAAGGCTTATAAATCATTTTAATGCATAAATTTCATAACAATGTAGTGTTTTATTACCATTTTAAAGTTCTTGTCTCACTGTCTTTAAAAATAACACTTCAAATTAAAACTTTTAATGACAGGAAAATCAACATGTTCAAATAAAATTCTCTTTGTATTTTGTAACAATTATAAAAACTGTTATTTCCTTACAAATTATATAATTATTGAACAGTTTGATTTCAAAAAAGTGAAATATAATCTTTGGTGATTGAAATTCCCATCTTTTTAACAGAATTAGAAGAAAAACTGTTTGTCCGATACGTATTGGAAGTTATTTTTTGATACGATATTTTTCTTGAATATTTATACGTATCGATGTATCGATATATTGATACAGCCTTACTAAGTTAGAGAAAATTTGACCTAATCATCTGAAAAAAAGGCATTTAAACATGGCAAAGAATAATTCTTTCACTCAGGTCTCAATATTGATGATTATAGGGCTGGGTATTGGCCAGAGATTTTGTCTTGCGATATACTGCAATATATATTTAACTGTATTGCGATATGTATTGCAATATTTTCAATGAAAATTTCAATGGCATTTTCTAATTACATTAACTTTAATTTACGTGCAAAATGTACATTACCATGAAAAGTAACCAAAAGGAAAAAAATCTTGATGGTTTTATGAAAGTTATGCACTGAAATACATCCATAAAACAGCTTCTAGCTTCTAGCTTAATAACAAGCCTTTCATACATTTATTTTGATATTTAATGATAAAATTCCTTAGTCTAAGCATTTTGCTGATATATCGATATTACAAAAACGTATTGTGATACATTATTTTTTGTCATTGTTTTGCATTGTACCGAAATATTGATATTTTTGCCCAGCCCTATTGATGAACCTACTGCATCATAGAAATTAAGCTGCAATTGCTGTGTAGGGCAGTTTTGCATACTATTTGAATGGCTGGTAGGGGGTGTTTAACAGTAATGTGTTACTTTCTAAAGTTATAATATAATCATTTGACACTTTTATCAAATCTCTGATGTTTCGAAAAGTAAGTTTAGCCTTATTGTATTCAATTTTGAAAATCATTAAATAAAAAATTTAAATATTTGTAGATTACTATTTGTTGCATTTCTTTTGCATTTCAGTATATATATTAATCTAATGGTTACAACTGAAACTATTTCAGATCAAGAAAAAACAGAGAGAACTGCTGCAGACCTTAGAAAGTTTGAAGATAGAGTTTGAAGCAATAGACATATCCGATCCAACTAAGGAGGAAGAGAAAAAGTTTATGAGAGCTAACAGTACGCCCCCTTCGGAAGGAAAGGTGCCCCTTCCTCCCCAGGTGTTTAACAATGATGATTACTGTGGGGTAAGTTGTGTCATCAGGTATACAGGTCAAAAATGGTGTCTAGTAAATACTATAGTGTTCCATAGGTCTTAATATAGCAAGAGTTATTTCCCATTAGCCACTTATATTGGAGGTCTAAATGGTCATGTTCTTTCTTCAAACAACTTATGTATATTGGCTGTTCTGGGGAAGAAAGCATTATATACATTTCTTACTGGTCTTCTTATCCAAATTGCTGAAATCCCAGAGTAAAATTGTGTATAAAAATGTCTTTTTACTTCGCTATTGCAGGATTTTGATAAATTTTCGGAGTCCTTGGAAGAGAATCAGTTATATGAATTCCTTAAACTCGCACCACCAAAGGAAGTCTCTCAGGCATCTGTTACAGTGACAGGGGTAAATATTCTCATCAGTTTATAAAAGGAATGTTTCCACTTTCCAGCAGTCTTTTATGATTGGTTTTGTATCACATCATCAACACATTCTTACAATGGTGCCTGTGGTTCCAAGTCATCAAACATTTAGATAAAAAAAAACATTTTTCGCTAATTATTTAGAGATAAGGATACTATTATTATAGTTAAGACTCTAAACATGTCTTGGTCTCCCATGTTTATTAGGAGGAAGAAGAAAAGAAAGATGAGGTATACAAGCATGGGCATGGAGTTCAAAGTTCAGAGGTCATTTCTTTTATAAGTGCATACTCATCAAGCTCTTATTCTCTTAAGTTAGCTTTAGAGCTTTCAATACATTTTAGAAACTCTGGAGGCATTCAGTTTTTCAAAAAAGAACAGGCATCTAGCATAAGCAACCTTACAATTACTCATTATGTAATTTTCCTGAACAGACAGTCTTCTATAATTACACTAATTTAAAAATAAGTTTTGCTTACATTTGAAACTATAATATATGGTATGCACTCATAGAAATAAATGACTGATTATTTATTACTTAACTAAGAGTTACTTTACAGCAGTTTGTCACCAGTTTATTCCCTTACATTATCACTTAACTGTTAGTGTATTATGATTTGGGTATTTCAAGAAAAAATGAGACATTATATGAATATGAAATGAACAGAAATGCTTGAAAAGAAAGATCAATGGAATCAGATGAAAGATTCAGAAAAGCCCTTCTAATTATAAAATATTTTGAATACCTAATACCTGGTGCTTGTTTTATATTGTCAAAAGAAAAAGAATTAGGATGATTAGTTAATATTGTTCAGAAACCAAAAAAAACGCTGGGTGATAACATGATATTGTTTATACAGGATGAAAGAGAAAAGGAGGATGAGGTATTGGAGCATGGGCATGACCCGTAGAGTTCAAAGGTCATCTCTCCCATCAAGTCACAAAATATTGGTCACTTTTCAGTTCCTACTCATGCAGTTGTTTTGAAACTGTCACTTAAAACAAAACTCTATCAAATTTAAAAACACCACTTTCCTTTAAAGTTTTAAATTTGTAATTTGTTAACTTAAAACATGTTTAGTATTAGTATTTAGTACACTTTTAATCCATTGGATGTAAATTTAACTTCTTGTGATTGATGGAAGAGATGTACAATTAGTTAAAAAGTGTTACAGGAGTTTATATATACTGAAGTATTTTTATATTTTATTAATAATTGGAAATTTTGCATTTTACTAATAGTACTATTTGAAACGCTTGTATATAAAGCACTAGAATATCCAAAATTGTAATAGGATGGAGAAAAAGCTTAAACATTGAAGTACACATTTAGCATTTAAATGGTTAATAGTGTGTGATGAATGGTAAACTGTAGGAAAAAGCTGTTTTGATTGAGGATGTCGCTGCTGAAGAAGCAAAGAAAAACGAGGAGGAAAAAGCAGAAACGGGAGAGAAAGCCGATCAGGAGACAAGTGAAAAAGAGGCTGCACCATCAGAGGATAAGGTGGAAGGTGAAAGTCCAGAGGGTGACTCAAAAGAGGAGGGGTCACCACCAGAGGATGCTGATGAGAAAGCAGAAGATGTTAAGGAGGGGAATGAGGAAGCAGTGAAAGAAGAGGAGGTATAGCAGGCATGGGTTGAGGAGATGATGTCCCATTGCCATCCACATAATGGAAGAAATTTGATCCACTCCCTCTTTTCATAGAAATGTGCATGGAGTGGGTTTATCAATGTCATCCACATTGCACCTATAGTGAAAATTTGATCCACCCCTCCTTTAGTAGAATACAGCATGGTGTGAAGAAAATCCTCCTACAGTCTTTCTTCAAAAACTACAACATTGAATGATATTGGAAACACACATTTTACTCTTTGAATGTGAAATGTACCTTTTGTGGAAGTGCAGTGTAGAATTCAAAGAGAATTCCTTCCTCAAACTACTTTTGCTGCCATAGAGAAAATCCAAACTCCCTGCATGGTGTGATGTTGTATGTCAGATTGATCTCCCAGAGAACACATTGATTGAAAAATTTTGTGACAATCCACTGAAAAAAGGAAGTAGTTGGTCAATTATACCTATACACAGCTTTGTATCTAGTCATAATAATATATGTAGTCAGAAAGAAGTGTAATAAACACTTGCTGGAGGAAGCCTTTTCTTACTTTAGTTTGGAGTGTTCCTCTACCTACCCTACCAGACACCTAACACTCAATAAATGGTCTAAAAAGAATGCTACACATATGAGGCACATATAGATACTAGAAGATTATACACCTGGAAAGTTTTTTGTGAACTAACAGCATGATCAAAACAGCAAAAAAATATTTGGAAAATCAACATAAAAATCTCTGTTTGCAAGACTTCTCAAAGGATACAGCTTCAGCATTTAAGTTTTTTTTTGTTGACTTTGTATTTATTTTCTAATAGGAGAAACCTTTGGACAAAGATGCAGAGGAAGCAAAGGTAAATTATTCTGTAGATTTTTATAAAAAATAGAAATGAATAACTCATGTTTTGAACCAGAAGTGATTCAGGGAAATTTTAACTAACTTGAATTGTTTGTGTGGGAAATTAATCATTAGATGAGATTTTTCAAGGAGAGAAAAAAAAAACCTAAGAGATGTAATTTACAATGCAGTCAGTAAATGATCATGATTTGATGAAGACTGTACACCATACACATGTATTTGTTGTCAGGATATAAAAGAGACTGAAACTACTGGGGCTGATGTAAGTTGGCTTGCATGTGAGTTGTGTCTAGATGTTTCTAAAAATCTTTGAAGTTTAGTGGAGTCTACATAGTGCGAGTTATCAGTGTATATACATGTATGGCTGTAATGTAGAGTGATTGTCATATCTCTGTGTCCGTTGTTGGCAGGAAACAGACCAATCTGCTACAGAGGCCCCACCTCCTGTAAGTGGCATGGTGTGTGGTTCCTTCTGCTCAAGGAATGGCTAGATATTTAGTGCTTTCTTAATGAGATATATACCAGTAAGGGGTTAGTAGTTGTACTGGTTAACCTGTAAAGTGGTCATTGATTTGTTGTAGGAAGAGAAATCAGAGGCGAAGACAGAAGTAAGTTATGTCCTACATGTAACAGATTCAGGTTTTAGTTGAACGAAAATTAGAAATCGCTAAACTGAAGTTAAGTGTTGTAAACTTTTCAGCTACATGTAATGCAGTAGTTTACATGTACCGTATATTTTAACCATGCTGAAGTAGAGCTTTATCACTGTTCATAGTCTTTTGCCTTTTAAATACATCCATGTTGTACATATGCTAGGAAAGTGACCAAGCTGCAGAAGAAACTGTTGTTGTGGCAACTGATGTAAGTGAGCTAGATCTTGATGTTTGAATTATTTAATAGTCTCATTAACTGCCGTTTGCTATAGCTTTGTCATAATGTGGAATGATTATTGGTCGCTGATTTTTAGGATGACACGGAAACAGACACAGAGACTGTTCTTGTTTTGGAGGATGTTGTAAGTTTATTGGATTTTAATATCCAGATTTTTGGAAAACTGGAAATTAAGTTAAAATAAAAGTTGAATTGCAAGCTTAAAGCTGCATGTATTGGAGTTATAAGGTGAACATTTTGTGATAGGAACCTGAGGAGGTAGACAGAGAAGAAACAGCTGTAAGTGGCATGCAGTTTGGAAGATTTTTTGTTAAAGTGTGAAATTAATTTCAAAAAAGAAGTAAAGGCTGGATTTTTTTGGCAATTGCAAAGTCAATGAAGCTTAGAAAAGTTTATGTTGGATAGCATGAATGTTTGTGTTTTACTGTAATAGGAAACAAAGCAAGATGTGGCACCTTCTGAAGTAAGTGGACTGATTTGGGGTGAAATGTTTTTGGTAGCAAGATACTATAGAAGGCATGATTAAGGTGTCCGTAACTTTGATGTAAAAAAAAAGATACTGGTATCAGTTTTCAGAAAAACTGTAAAGAAAGGGTTAATAGCCCAAATTATTTGATTTTAGATGGAAGTACACGTAATAATGCAAAGTAAACCTAATGATAGTTGCTGGTAGTGTTTGAGTAAAAAAAAGGGAGGAAGATTGTTTAAAGAGAAATACTTGAACTATCAATCTCACTGATGATTGGATATATTGCTTGTTACAGGAGGCATCTGTAGAGGAGAATTCTGAAGTAAGTTATTAGGCTATAATAGTATTCATACTGGGGAATCTATAGGTTCTGTTACTCATAGTAAAACTACTGTTTACTCCCTTTAAAGGGGGGTGGGTGTGGGGATGAAAGTTAAAGGCAGATGAAAACAAAAAAAAAAGAAAGATGAGAAGGATTGTGGTTTACTGAATAAAGGAAGTAATTTGAATTCTTATTGGATAATGTTTGTTAGTATGATTAAGTTACATGTGTTCAGTGAACATTTTAAAACTGTTGACAGGATACTGGAGCACTTATAATAACAGAAGATAATGTAAGTGACTTGTGTCATGAATAAGATCATTATTATTTGATAAGAGAGGTACATATTGAAGTTCTGGTTTAAGATACAGTTGTTATTTTAGTTTTTATCAATCTCGTTTTTAGTGTAAGAGGGGTGCATGTACTTGTGCCTTTGAATAGCATGCATGAAGTGAAGTTCAGTAAAACAATGACTGACAAAATAGGAAGTTGAAATTGTAGCTCAGATTGGGAGTGCATTGAGTGTTGTAGGACTTTTGCTTTTATTTATATGTTTTGTATATTAAAGTGTAGAATGGTGTAGTAAATTTGTACAGTTTGTATACTAATCAGTACTGATTTTGTTTGTATGATTTACATTGGCTCATAATCAAAAATGGGGAAAAAATCCTTTCTGTAATGGTAGGCAACTGAGTCAGCAGTCTGTCTATGTGGCATGGTGTGGTTTCTATGTGTCTCTTTTATTCCATAAATGTCCTGTAGAGTTGAATCTGTGTGGATTTAGATTGTCATAGAACTACAGAGTATACAGAAATCTTTATTCAAAATCCAAGTTGAAAATTAAAATCTGAAAATTGGAAATGCAATTATTTCAATTTATGGTAGCCTTGGAAAAGGTACTATTTTTCTGATGTCATTGACTTAATTTTCACCCTCCAGGAAAAAGAGGAGGAAGCAGTTCCTCAACCTGATGTAAGATATAAAGTTCCTCAAGGCTCTTTTTATTTTGTGATTTATTTGGCCAAAATAAAATTTTATTTGGGTTTTCAATCATATTAGAGGCAAATTCTAAAAGTATTGTGTAGAAGTATCATTTTCCAGTATTTAAAGATTTTTTATGCATTTAAAAGGATGTAAAAGAAACTAAAGAGGATGAACCAGTAAAGGAAGAGGAACCAGCTAAAGAAGAACCAGAACCAGTCAAGGAAGAGGAACAAGTTAAGGAAGAAGAACCAGTTAAAGAGCCAGAACCTGTCAAGGAGGAGGAACCAGCCAAGGAGGAACAAGAACCAGTCAAGGAAGAGGAACCACCCAAAGAAGAAGTGAAAGAGGAAGCAAAAACTGAGGAGAAGGAAGAAGAAGTAGATTTTTGGGCACAGATTGGCAAAGATGATGATGATATTGGTAAGAAGAAGAAACCAGCAGTTGTGGAGGAGCCAAAGGAACAAAGCCCAGTGCCAGAAACAAAGGCAGCTCAGGAGGAAGATGAGGATGATGACTCAATGGAGGCCAGAAGAAGGAGGAGGAGGAAAGAGAGAGAGGCAAAGGAAGCTGCTGAGTCAGCCTCAGAACCTGCTGAGGACAGTATGGAGGAACGCCGCCGCAGACGCCGCGAGGAGAGGAAGGCCAAGGAAGACGCAGATTCCACGGAGGTAGAGAGTGCTGCGGAGAGGAGGAGAAGACGTAGGCGTGAGATGGCTGATGATTAGGTAACAACTGCATGAGGTTGTGTTCCTGAGTGTGTAGTATAGCCAGAGGTCAAGAACAAGCATGTGTAACAAAGATACTTAGAGTAGCATCAAGTGACCAGGGACATGTATGAATTGAAGGTTATATATACATGTAATGACAAGGCATGAATTCCTATAATCGCCATGTGTAATCCAGAACTAGAAGTTATTATTCAGAAACTTAAAAGTAGTGCCAAGGAAGAAAAATGACAGTATGTACAAACTGAGGATATAAATAATGAGAAGGCATGAATTCCTATTTTCTACATGTAAAACAGGACTAAGTTGTCATAAGCATGTGCAGAATCTAACCTGACTAAAATGTACATGCACTTACTTATGAGCATTTTGAAACACTTGTTAGTTGCTGTCAACTTTTTACGGCATGCATTGTAATAATAAAAAACTGATGTATAATTAAATTTTGAATATGGGCATCTGAGAATGACTCAACTGATGAAAATGGAAGGTGGTACATGTACTGCACATTGAAGTTGTTCTAATGAATGCTTGCTTGAATTACACTACATGTGTATTTCTGTTTCCTTAGTCAGTGGCAATACTTAAGTAACACTCACACTTCATTTAGTATTCCAAGAGAATCTGATTAAATGAATCTAACATATCATAATTTCAGTATAGCCTATAAGTGGAAATTTTAGCGAGACGCTAATTAAGCGATTTCTACCCAAAATCTGGCATTTTATTTTTAGCGAGAAGTAATTTTAGCGATTTTAAAATGCTAACTAAAGAAGCTATTACAAATAATAAGTTGCAATTAATTTTTAGCCATATTCAATTTTAGCGATGTCAGCACCCTCGCTAAATAGTAATAATGCCAAAATTAAATCCTCGCTAAAAATTCTACTTATACGGTATTCAGTTAATCTTGGCATTGAATCATATTTGAAATTCAGGAGCATGTCTTTAATGAGCGGTTGTACTCACAATCGTATTTTGTTGATTTGGATTGTTTACCACTTATAATTGTTTTTTTTTATTTTCTATCACTGGTAATATTCTTTCATTTCTTAATTCAGTCAAATCTTCTTTTAAGCAATATATACAATGAAAAAAATAGCATAACCAATTTGACTAATACTGTTTGTATTGCAGTATAATATATAATTGACTTTACCCATTTGGTTTGTATTAAAAGTCTGTACCTTACTGACAATGACTCTGTGTGAATTTTCAGATTCCAGACACCCCCTGTTTCAATTGCTTGAACTTCTGTTGTTGTAAGCTTGTATATACTTGTTGATAAAGTTTTGTTTTGGTTTCAATAAAGTTACATGCCAGAAATTGTGTTCCTGTTGTATTTCATTATAAATGTTAAGAATGCTGATGTATTTGATCAAAAATGAATTGGAGATAGTTGATTTTATTAGTTTTGTTATTGTTTGAAGTTTTACACAGCTTTTCATATTACTAGTATGGATGCAAACTGTTACTATTTCTTTTTCAGGTATATTTTTTAGATTTATGTGTTTATTATGTTTCTTACATATTATTTTATGACTTGCAGTCCTCTTTAAATGCTGATGTTATAATAGTTTTAAAAAATATTTTAATTAAGACATAAACAGTTTTAAATTAAGTTCCTCTGGTTGAAAATATCAGTATATTTTTTTTAAAAATCACATATTTTTGAATTGCTTTATATTTTTTTTTCAGGGCAAATCCGAAGATGAATAAAGAAACCTTAGTCTTTCCCAGGTAATAAATAAAGGGGATTAAAAAAAGTGTCAAAAAAATTTATTCTGTCTAATTGAAAATGAAGACATAATTTCAGAAAGAATATAATTACTGAACATCTTATGCCTTATAGAGTAGATGATTTTTCCATAATGTATTTTCAAAATTTGCCTTTGAGTTATTCCCATTGGCCACCACCCTGTAGTTCAAATAGTGGATTTTTCTTTTTGAGCTGCCAATTTTAAATGTAGGCCAGAAATATATGGAATATTAATTGAATTTAAGAATTTAAAAAATGCACATACTGTAAATGTATTGTATATAGGGTGTACGATATTTGGCTGAAATTGATATTTGAACAAGGTAGCATAGATTTCATTTAGTGCATTTCTCAGTGTTCTTATTCACGTGTATATGTGCAAGACATTTAGCATTGTACTTGAATTAGCCGAAGTTTCACTCCACCAAAAACGCTAAAAAGAATACACAGCTAAATGTAATACTTTTACAGTATATTCAAAAGAAGGTTACTATTACATGCATCATCCTCTCTTTGCCCACTGTTTTGGTTTGGTAGAATAATCATAAGGAATCCTGACATGTTGACCTACAATCTGTGGTCAGGAGAAAATATGAATAATCATATTTTAAAAGAAAAAAATCTTGATTTTTGTTTTGTAGGTGCTATTTAACAATAGGAATGCTGCCTATCTATTTCTTCATGATGTCCACACACCTCTAATTGCAATGACCTACCAGTGGCAATCTTCCGTGAGATTATTTCTTCAGGACTGGGGCGACCACAGAGATTTTTAATTATTTATAACATATTAAAGTCTATTAATAGCTTCTTTCTTATTTCCCTCAATTTTCGATGTGCAATGTTGCAATGTGACTTTTCGGGAGGGAACCCTATTATGTATTATGCAGAGATACAATGAACAAGTATGCTTTTAGTATTTACATTGTAGGTATTTAAGAATTGTGATGCTGTTCTTGTGTATTGCTAGAATCTTTGGTTAAGGTTTGTGAATCGTTGTCCTTGTAGCATTTTTGTATTTGGCTTTCATTCAACATTTTTGTGACCCCCAGCCCCCACCCCACAACCATCTTTTAAAAAAACAACTGCTTTTTTTCATATTTGAAAATACCACATCAGACTGAAAATGTGTTGCTTGAAATTTTTGGTTTGTGTACATTTTACCATGAAAGAAAATTGAAGTAAATAGGAAATGTACTTAATTTCTTTTCTTTTCTTTTTTTTTTTTAGATTTTATATTACTGATGCTCAATTTTATATCTGTCCTGATTTTCTGAAGTATAAAATTACAGAATCTCTTGTCAGTGTTTGAAAAAGAAATGTAGTCTTCTAGTGCTTAGTGTAGAAATTTTTTTTATATTATAAAGTTTTATTATTTTTTATATATGTTACTACTTGTTTATATATTATGTAGTTCCTTTATTGGCTTGTTTAGCATTAAATAGCAGTCCCACCTTATTCATCGTGTCTCCTGCTTTATAAAGTCTCACAAATTCTTTTGATTTAATTTGCTTTATCTTAAAGAAAAGTATTAACTTTAATATGATAGTTTTCAAGATTGAAATTGTGCATCTTTACTCATTTTGCTTTTGCTTTACATTATATAAAATAATTCATTTTAAGGAAAGCATCTGAAAATTAATTCAAGATCACAAATTTGGAACTTTGATCCATCATTATTCTACGCATGTTTTTGCTGAAAAGTTGAATATTATCTTGTTGAATGTTTTGTCTCTACTAACTTGTTCAGCGATCAATTGTGTTCATATTCCAATAAAGCTGTGTCTTTATGTGGTGGCAGAAACAATGGAATTCTAATGTTTACATCTTACAAAGGAATTTGATTTTGTATGTAGAAATGTTCACCAGTGCCATGCGAGACACGAGCTTTTAGTCAGCTTTAACAGGGAATTGTGGGTAGTGTTTTGTTTTGTTGTTACATGACATGTTTAGTTTGTTTGTTCCTTCCTTGTCTTTCACACATCCTCTGTCAATGTATTAAACCCTCAGACTCCAGGCACAATATTGTGTCTAACAGTGCTGATTTTTCTGATAGAACTTTGCAACATTTATTATGTACGGTATATGCTTTATTCATTAACATGTAATCTTATCTTGCCATGATTTAACTTTAATTTGCTTTGTGATGTATTTGGTAACTTAGTAGTAAATAATGAGTTATGCTTGTCAATCTGACAGAAACTATTTCCACCTTCAATGGAATCAATTGTAGTACATGTATCTGTTGACTTTTGTGAATGGTTTGTTCAGAAGATTTGTCAGTATGAAAAAAAATTTGCATTGAAGTATTTTGGCAGAACTTTTTCTGTATTTCCTGTTTGTAACATTAAAATTAGTACTAAGTACCAATTATAGTCTTTTTTCATGAACAAATTGATTGGAGAGACTCATCAGATTGGGGGTTTTGTTACCATTGGTTAACTGTCTTTGTTCATGTTACTCTCCAGTGTATTTGTAAATAAGTATAGTGTATTAGGATCAAAGATCTATATGGTGTCTCCTGGCATGGACCATATTCTGATCTTGAGAAACAGTAAATTGATGATACAGAAGTATTTCGTGAATATTTGTCTGAATGTTAGACTGAAGTTCAAAAAAATCCTGAACATGAAAAAGAAGATGATTAGTGATCAGACTCAACAAATCTACAGACAGTACAAAACTATGAACATTGCATAAAACACAGCCCCTCGGGTACCCAGAGGTGGGACATCAGCTTATCTGTCAGTAGATTGCCTTTTTTTTTGACACAGTGCACATTCTAAATAGCATAGACCTACCTCTTAAAAGTCAAAAAGAAGTTGTGTCTAGGCATTGTGAGCTACTTCTAAAAGTAGGTCAAAGGTCAAGGACAACTACGTCAAAAATCAAATTAACTCGATATCCTTGCAAAATTATTGGGGAAAGACCTTAGGTCCCAAACCCTCGGCTCCCAGTTCCTACGGGCTATTCAAGTTGATTCATCTGTTCAATTCAGTAGCGAATTAATGGAAGCTGTTTGGAGTTAGTACGTAATTTCACTTCATATTTTACAAAGCAGAGATATGCTATTTTCTCTTTATGAATAAACTCTTCTTTATTGAGTCACTTGACAAGATTTAGATCAGAAATACAATAGTTATCTTGTGTCCATAACAGGGACAATCCAGTCAGTACATTACATATACGATATGTATTTTCCTTCCTGTCGGCACACCTTGAAGCCACTGGCATAGACAGCTTTGATTTAGACAGAAGGATGGCTATTGGAGCAGTGTGTCGTTTGTTGGTTGCTTTAACGATTTGTGTGTCATTTGCTGGATCAGAACTTGGTATGTAATAAAATGTAGACAAAAGTATTGTTTTATGATGCTTCCAAAATACACCTTGTCTGTAAAGCTTGTGAAATCGCGAAAAAGAAAACTTGTCTTACTTTTTGTTGAAGAAGAGTTAAATCATGATGATTTGGAAATGTTTAAATAAAGAACAAGGTATGGCAACGACCGGATCTGTTCCCTCGTTTGACGTAAATTCAAAACACAATTAGAATTGTGATAATTGTAGTAAAATAATGCTTGTTTTAAAACTAGCGGTAATTGTGATTCAAAGCTTACATGTAGGCCTCAAGAAGGCAAAGAAGTGCAATGGGGCATTTTCCCGAATTTCCTCCATTCTATTAAAATTCGTCACTCCGGAAAACATAGAGCACAACCTTGCCTATCTGAGGTTTATACACACAAGATGCATCTGATACTAGTGTATTAAATATATAAATTTGGTAAATAGGCAAGATTGAGCTTTATGCTTTGTGCGCCATAAAATCGATGAAGATTTGTATAAAGAAAATTCGGAAATATGATATACCGGTATTCTCTGACCTTCCTTTAACCTCTATGTATCCCATATCATAGACCCAATTTTCATTTTGTGGCTGAGTGACAAGTGGTTTTGAACTGATAAACTGTTACATCATTCTAGAAGACAACCCAAACCAGGGGCCAAAAAGGGGCCTTAGCCTATCTTGTCCTTTGATTATGAAAGAAAGTTGGAACCTACAGTCCTTTACAAAATGAAAAAAATAACGCTCTTATTTTCACAAAGTTGAAGAATTTCAGCAACCATCCCTGGAAAACATTGAAAGCAACAAAGTTATCTTGAAACATCAGCCTTCCAGGAGTATTCCTTACCAAAAAGTCTGTTCTAGAAGGTGTCGAGGACGCCACTATCAGCCGGTGTGTGGGAGGGACGGCGTCACTTACTCCAGTCCCTGTATGGCCAATTGTTTGTGAGTCACTTCTCTTTGCAACTTTTTTCTCTGAGTTACAGTTATTTACAGTTATTTTTCCTGTAGTGGTGTACGTTGGGGAGGAGTGTAATCGTCCGTGCCCCTGTCACTCTTTGTAACTGTGTTGGAGAGAATATTTATGTTTTTATTTGTCCTGTAGTGGTGTTGGGGAGGTTATTAATGTTTTTATTTGTCTAGTAGTGGTGTAGGGGAGGAGTGTAATCGCCCGTGCCCCTGTCACCCTCGTTCTCTCTGTAACTGTGGGGGAGAAGTAGACCCAGTATGTGGAACCGATGGGGTCACCTACATGAATCCGTGCTGGGCCAAGTGTGGGTTAGTAAAGCTTCAACTAGTCAGCAATTTTAAGATTATGAAATTGTTTCTTACTCTTTTGCCAGACCATGACGTGCTCTTTTCAATGAATATTCTCATTTTCTCAACTGCAATGTTTAAAAAATTAAATTTTAATCAATTAGTCTGTATATATATCGGATGGAGATAACAAACAGCGATCGATCTAAAAAAAAATCCTTTAACAATACAAATCTGTGAAAAAGAAAAAGAAGGCAGACACACGGACCTCTGGAAATCCCTGAGATGGGATCAGTTGGAGGACTATAGATCCCCTGTCGACCTGTCACATCCGCCGTGATCCCTTTGTGTTGATCAGGTGGACGGAACATTCCGTAGTCCGATTCAGTATGAACACAAAGGCGTGGCAATCGGTATAAACTATGAAACAAGTCAACCAAAATACGAATCAATATATTTGGTAACAAAATCATTATAACGAACATAGAACTTACGAATAATGACTTTAATCGAGGTTTTTTGAAACCCCTGTTACATCTACTTATCTGTCAGTAGCCTGCCTCATGATTTACTTTCAGTTTTAGTAGGTTATAGTTCTCAAATAAAGTATAGATTTATTTCTTAATTTATTTGATTATGATTTCAAGTTGGAAAGGAAATAGAGATATTTAGAATTCAAAAATTTCTCATAAATTGGTTTTTCAGGTTTGCAAACGTAGCATGCACCGGAACGTGTCCTTGTGAGCCAACGACAACTCCTACAACACCCCCTGGGTGCAAGTGCCCGCCAGTCACGAGTCTTGTCTGCGGGTCTGATGACGTCACATATGGAGGAGAATGCATGGCAAACTGCAGGTGAATGTTTCAACAACAGTAATATCTCTGTCTTTTATTTCTTAAATGGATTGTTTATCAAAGTTTAATTAGACGTACGGATTTATTTATATTTTTTTTACAATTTCAAACCAGGCTCGAACTGTACACATACATAATTATATAGTCGTTTATTTTGATTTGAAGCGGTGTAACTGTCCAGTGTGAAGGTGCCTGTCCTTGCCCCGCCCCCTGTGAGTGTCCACCAAATGTTGACCCAGCTTGTACTACCTCTAACAAGACCATCATTAACGAATGTACAGCCGAATGCTTGTAAGCTTCATTTAATATTTTTAAAAAAATCATTGAAACATTTTTTTTTTCAAAAGGAAGTTGACCTGATCATTAAAATTCTTTTTATTTTCTTGTAATTTTGGCAACTTTCAAGTCAAAATTAGAGTAAGATATCAATCAAAAGGGAACAGTGGTTCATTTTCGCACCATCGAACAAGGTCGATGGCACGGTGACCGATGTTGTGATGACGATACTGTGATGCCAATGGGTGACGGTGTGATGACGACAATGTGACAGTGCGTCATTACACCAACACGTAAATGGCATCGTACTATCGTCATCATTTCATCGCAACATATAGTGCTATCAGCCTATCACTCATTTTTACTTTAACATTGAAAATTAATCAGGGAAGAAGAAATTGCTTGTAATGGGAGTTGTCCATGCGAGAAGAAATGCGCATGTCCAAGAATATACAATCCTGTATGTGGAACAGATGGTATAACATACGCCAATCCGTGTCTAGCACAATGTCAGTAAGTACTGTCAGTAAGTTTAGCGTGTTGGTAAATACTCATTACGCATAATCAGTGACTAGCAGTCTACAATCGCTGTCTGTGAACGAGAGTATTTTTAGTAGACAAATTTCATAAAAAGTATATCAGTGAGTAGACAGGATTGCAGTGAATAGACACTATGCCAACTAGTACCTAGAGTATGTAGACATAATGTAAGTGAGTAGACAGGATTGCAGTGAATATACACTATGCCAACTAGTAGCTAAAGTATGTAGACACAATGTCAGTTAGTAGACAGGATTGCAGTGAAAAGACACTATGCCAACTAGAAGCTAGAGTATGTAGACACAATGTTAGTGAATAGACAGGATTGCAGTGAATAGACACTATGTCAACTAGTAGCTAAGGTATGTAGACACAATGTTCATGAATAGACAGGATCGCCGTGAATAGACACGATGTCAACTAATAGCTAGAGTATGTAGACACAATGTCATTGAATAGACAGGATTGCAGTGGATAGACACTGTGCCAACTAGTAGCTAGAGTATGTAAACATAATGTAAGTGAGTAGACAGGATTGCAGTGAATAGACACGATGTCAACTAGTAGCCAGAGTATGTAGACACAATGTTAGTGAGTAAATGTTGGCAGTGAGTAGACATCATCAGCGATTAGTCAATTGCAATGAGAATATATGTCAAAAGGTAATAACTGTCAGTGGTTAGACACAGAGTCATTGAGTAGACAGTGGTAGTGAGTAGACAATGTAATGAATAATCACTGACAATAGGAAACAATGTCAACAAAAAGACAAAATTTTAAATGAGAAGACACAGTGTCAGCGAGAAGTCCCCAGCAGGAAGTAGACAGAGGAAAATTGTATTTTGGTAAGTAGTCAATCGCAATGTAAGTGAACAGATACAATATCAACGAGTACAGTCGGAGTAGACACATTATTATTGAGTGGACCCAAGTCACTATCAATGGGTATATAGAGTCAGTAGGCAAGCTATAAAGCCAGTAATCTTTTCTAATGACCATTTTAACAAAATAAAAAAATACACGTACAGTATAACATTAATATTTATCTGAATCTTTTTCTTGGCTTTCGATCATTAGATGTTTTAACATACCTTGGTAGCTTATTTTTTTAAAATCTTTTTTAATTTTTTTTATTGACCAGTCCATATCGCATTTTGTTCTTTTCATACCTATGAGAAAAAGGAATAATGACAGTTGAATTGTTTTAGGGAGGTGCCGGCAGCCTGTTCCGGGGAGTGCCCCTGCCCTGCCTCCTGTAACTGTTCGGACACCCTCGAACCTGTCTGTAGTACCAGAGGACAAAACTACACCAATGCATGCGAGGCAGCCTGCGAGTAAGTTGATAGCATGTCAAACTTTCTTTTTTTCTCTATCCTAAATTTGTATTCTTGTCTTCGCTGTTTACAAGAAGTTTTATAGTGCTTTTCACATATATCTCACTATCTATAAACAATTTGTTAACTAATGAATTGAACGTTGCAGTGCGGCCACCATTGCCTGTTATGGTACGTGCCCTTGCTCAGAGCCTTGTGTGTGTACTATGGAGTTTGCCCCCGTCTGCGGCACCAACAACGTGACGTACTCCAACAAATGTCAAGCTAAATGTCTGTAAGGGTCCGAGTAGTCTTTGTACGAAAAATCAATGACTTTAAAAAAAATAAAGATAAATTTTGTAATTATGATATTTTTAAACTCCAAATATCTAGTTCAAAAAATTGTAGTTGAGCTATTCTCAATGTTGTATCTGCTCTATCATATTAGTTAATTAGAAGTTAATTATAGATAATTCAATGTATTAGGTATTCTAAAAATATACGTGTATTGGTTCTGAACTTTTAAAATTGGTACTATTGGTCATGATATTTTACCGAAGAACTAAAAAAAATTCAATGATGAGGCAGAAACCTGATTTTAAGCATGTGAGAATTAATCAAGGTGTCAATCCAAGTGTCACGTGTTTATAGGAACGTGAGCGTGTCCTGTCAGAACGAGTGTCCGTGTTGTGACTGTGAGGGGTACCAGGAGATTCTTGTCTGTGGTTCTGACGGTCTCGTCTATCTCAATCCCTGCAAACTGGAGTGTGCGTAAGTGACAATTGTTTTTCATCCTTTGCAATGTTTGTACAATTAGACAATGCACACTTGTAATATGTTAATTGACCATGAAATTCATTTTGGGATTTAATCATAATTCTTTTTTTATTTTGTGAGTGTTAATTTTCGTTGTTTTTTCACGGTTAATACATATACAGAGATGTCCTCCACGACACTATCAAAACTTCTTCAACCAGGAAATCATTTTCCTGCAACCCAATAAACTTTAACCTAAAGAAAATATGTGATTTTACAGTCTGTTATTTGCACTATAGGGGTGTGAGACTGGCATGTTTTGGATTTTGCCCCTGCTCTGAAGAAACAGATCGCCGGAAATCAAGCATTGTCCGGTCAAGCAAGGACAAAGAGCTACAGTCCGACAGAGACTGGTCAATACTCTCATTGATCACTTCTCTTTGGCGCAATATTCCAAAAACTGGAAATTGACCTATAAAGACATAGTCACTATCACAGATACACTGATAAATATTTTTGCTTGACATCTATTATGCCTGTAGAAAATACATTGTATAAAATATTTAGTACTTTTCAAGGAGTATTCCCCTTCATCAGATTATGAACACTGTAAGGAATGCAAAACAGTGTGATATACTAATTAGCCTTCAAAGACAGCTAGGATTATCTTTATTGTTTTAAATTTCATCATTTATTCATAGTAAGGAAAAAAAGAATTCATAATTTGCGTGAATGAACTAAAAAACCATGTATTTGCTATAAATGTATTTAACTGTAATTTTGAAAATTATCAATGACACTGTAACAAAAGCGAAAGTCAAAATGAAGCAAGAATGTATTTTGTTTAGAGAAATTTAATTTTCATTTCTTATATATTGAGTACATGTTTTTGACTTATTTCCTTTCAAATCCATTTCTATCAACAGCTTATAATCAAACACTATATGCATTAAACTTTGTAATATAAACTGACATCAATAATCTAAAGCATTAATCAAATTATTTCTTCTAACTGTTGTAATTATTATCACCAAGGAATGACAAATCTCATTATTATGCACCGGAAATCATTCCCTGTACAAAATCTCTCTCTCTCTCCTGCCAAGTTTTTTTTTTTGGCGAAGAATGTTAAAACCCTTGGTGTTGAATCCCTCTTGGACGTGAGAGTTAATACTGACATGAACCACTGCTATTTCATAGTACATAACACGGTTTGGAGAAGTCGCTGCTAATGATTGATTTGATGGCGGAGTAGGTCGAGGCGATACCAGCCACGGCTCCCAGTAAAATGATTTCAATGTTCAGGACCTTAACCCACAGCGGAAGGCCACTGCTGAAATAAAACGGACGAGATTAAAAAATAAAACGGACCTAGAAGAAGCCATCGTAGCAAGCCATGTTTTTTGTGTCCAAAACCTTGTAAATTTAAAATATGTCTTTATTTTTGCTACACAAGTTTGAAATTAGGGTGTATGCAGATGAGAAAGATTTATAGTTAGAGTATATGAATCAATTCTTTTCAGTTAGTTCTCACATTTGCTCTGAGTGATACGTGTAAAATTCGAAACAATTGGGGTCCTTATATCTAGCGTTTACTGTACAAAGTTCTTATACCTTTCTTCATCTGGGAGACTAATACTATCAGCCTTGTTTCCATTTATGATTTCCACCATGTCCTCCTGACGAACAGACTTAAGTTTTAGATAGAACAGTGAAGGACAGATGTAGGCTAACAACGTCACCGTGGACCCGCCCACTAAGGATAAAATGGCGCCAAATGTGGGGATCGTTTCCGCCATGAAAAGTATGAAGGCTACAACCACTGACCTAAATACACATCGCTTCCAAGTAAAATCTAAAGATAAAAATATGTGTATTAAAAATATTATATCTGAAAAACATAACCATGCATAAAGATGTTTGAAGTAATGAGGCTTTCCGTTTTTACTGTAAACGCAGTAGATGCTGTAAACCACCAAATTTCTGCAACACCTGATTTTTGCAGGTTATATATTAGGTATTCTTAAGCGAAACAATAATTTCACAAACACTGCTTTTTGCTGTCCTATGCTAATACATAAAATACTTAGTACGCGAGAATAAAACCGCCTGGCTTAAGGAGGCTGGGGGTCAACAAATTAACCACAAATTAACCATCAGATTTAACTTATTTTTTTAGATACGGTATCTTCAGCTGTCAACTATAATTTGGCAAAGAAAAAAAATCATACATTTTATATAGTTTTAAAATAATCTTTATATGGAGCTCTTCTTTTGAAGGAGATCGAAATAGTCTGAAAATGGCTGCCACCCCAGCCTCTTTAATTACGCAAAAATAAAGTTCTAGCGAATAAAAAGTGATTTAGAGCCCTTTTTTCCAGTACCTGATTTTCCTGAAATAACGCAAAATGCTATGATGACAAGATCTATAGTTCTGATGAAAAACTAAGAATTAACTGGCAATATTTTTTTTAAGGATATACGAAAAATCATATCTCTTGACTGGATAAATGTTTTTATCTATGGAATATAAAGGCAAAGAGCGATTTTCAATATTGTGATAGGGTAAACAACTACTAGTATTTGGTTACGTATGTTGAAAAGACAATAATCTTCATGCTGAAAAAGTCTTACTTTTAGGAACCCTGGCGTATGACTCTAGCTCCTGACAGAAAGGGTTGATAACAATCAACAGACCGAGGAGTAAGTGAAGTGTGATCATGACCTCCACGACCTGATTAAGGCGCCCGCCATTAGGCATAAGGAGAATGTTCGAAGTGACATTCTTGCCGTAGACATAGTACGCGATGGTGGATATAGGAAGGTACATCAACATCACAACTAAAAAAACAAAATGCAAGAAAAATCCCAAAACGACGGACAATCCTTACAATATAAATGATAATCGTTGGAAAGTGAAAATTCAGAAATCCACGGTTTCAATTACCGGAATTACGCATCTCTCTCTCTCTCTCTCTCTCTCTCTCTCTCTCTCTCTCTCATGGAGCGAGGAACGAAACGCAGTCAACCTAGGATTTCTGATGAGAGATAATCGTAAGTTATGAGCATACTTATATATCCTAGTGTCACAGCCCACTTAAAGTCACTGGGTTTCTTCATGTCTGTCTGGAAGGTTGGAAAGGCAGGATGGCCCCCAAAAGCAAACACGATTGTCCCAAACGCCATAAAAAATGGCTCGAACTCTGTCTTTGAGTGTAGTATCGGGTCATATGTTCCCTCATCTAAAGCAACTTTGATGATAAGTAGAATGCACGCAACAGCTGTAGCAAGTGTTGCTCCCACCGCAACTGGCCTTTATTAATGAGAAATAAAAGTTCCCTAAGTGGTTAATGAACAAAGTGTAAGGGTAAAAGAATAGCGACGTTTCTAGTTTTTGTAAGGTTCTTCATCCTTACAAAATTTTGCTCTGACATTTCTAAGAGATAAAAAAAAAATGCACAACATTTCAACATAATTAGCAGTGCAAAATTTGTCAAGAATGATAATATGTTAACTTCACAAAACAGTCTTTTATACCAGTGAGAGTTACCTCTCTTATCAGATGGTCAATGAACCTTAAGAAAAAAAAGTTTAGCAAAATCTCAACACACGTGTTTCACTTTTGGGGGGGAGGGTCTAGTTTGAATTTTTACTCCTGTTATTCTACAAAAAAGCGGCGATAAACACTACACCTTACCAAAAATCGACCGGAGTGCCGAACCATGTAAACGGACAGATGACGGCAGCTAGAATGAGCAGCCACACGCAGAAGGACAGATCGGTGCCTGTCCAATCCTCTATCAAATCCTCTATGTTCCCAGCAGCCAGGAGCAGGAACACTGTAGACACCCCAAACAACGTGAAATTAATGGAGAAGGAGACCACGTATCTAAAATCAAAGTACAGAAAGTACTAATAAACTATGTACATTGTTTTTTTTTTCAAGTATATACCAATATATTTCCATTTCTATTTTTTTTTTCTCTGTGATAACTCTTTGAAAGTTAGAGGAGTTGATTTCTGAATAATTCTACCGGAATGTAAATTAGGCAGGTCGATGGGTCAGGAGATACGGAGACCTAATAGCATGCAAATCTCGTGCGCATCTGTCTCTGTTTCTGACGCTAAAGAAGCCAAATATGCATGTAAATCTCGTGCGGCTGCCTTTGTGTTTGACTATTGATATTGCCATGGGAGTCCACGTGTATTTAAATCTAAGTCTTCATTTTTATAATCTAAATTTACAATTTTATTTCACAATGAAATGGAAATATAAGGAATCACTGTCTAGTTAGTATAGTATGCCACATCGTCTCAAGCCACGGTCCGGAGTCCGCATATATAGCTCTCTCCTACCCGTGGCTGCTTGATCACAAAAAGTGTCGTAATCTTGAATATTCACGCCTCGCTATTGTGACGTCATATTCAGTCAGTGGCAAGTTTTGTTTCCATCGCAATCGAAATCAACAACTGACGTCAAATGTATACAAGAAATATTTCCTATACTGCGATTGGATATTGAAAGGTCACGATAAAGTTCATCATCCGACTATGCTTTACTCGCATTGGTCAATATTTTAATGAGCTACGAAGAATTCTCTCCTCGTTCAACCACGGCCAGATGGGAGAGGAGCGTACATATTGGCCGTGGTTTGCGACGATG
>PRKT01000227.1:581788-597366 GCA_003671525.1 Saccostrea glomerata | reverse complement strand
AAAAAATGATACCTTATTACTTATATTTACATTTGTGACTTATTCATACATTATATTTGCCTGATTGTTACTTTTAACGTGTGAAATGCGTTAATTTTTCAAACCCAACGGCATGTATGTAATCCACTAAACGCGCGTCGACCCTTTATGACGTCACAGAGAAATTACGTGGAACGTTTATCCAAACGCACATCTATGACCTCTTGACCCCAAACCTGTATTTACACAGTTATAAAAACGCTTGCCTTCAGTAGTGTTATGTAAAGGAAAACATTTGCAAATGTAAATATATCTCAATAAAACTCAAAAAATGATACCTTATTTCTTAAATAACACACGCGAAACCTTGTCACCGCGCGTTAGAATACACAGTAGGAACTATATGCATTTTCTATTCTGGGAACACCAAAATGTACTATGTTTTGACTCAATTTAATTAAAAACTATAATCCGGTAAAATTAACGTGAAAATACTACAAGTATGCGTTTAAAATTAATTTGTCACTTTTTATTCCTCGCAATGTTTGTTTGCGTTATTTACATGTAACTTTGCAACGTCATCTGACGTCACAGACGGCTCTTACGTCTATTAACCGCGTCAGTTTTGAAGGGCGTTAAATTCACATTAAAGATTAACGAAATAAGCAATTATGAAGAAGGAAAATTAGGGAATGTAAATATAAGCATTGAATTCATATTTTTGGCTGTCTTCGGTCCTGTAACACACCTGGCCGTGCCGACAAATTTATCATACCGCGCTAACGCGCGGTATTCAATTTGTCGGCACAGCCAGGTGTGTTATAGGACCGAAGACAGCCAAAAATATGAATTCAATGCTTAATTAAAGCACCCTGTCAAATGCCAATCAGCTTACAATGTTTCAATCCCGTGTAAATTCAGTTAATTAACTTTTATCAGGACTACTCATGACATCCGTCCACAGATAAAAAGCGGGGGGGGGGGGGGGGGCATCCTCCGCCCGTCGCATGTATTTATAAGCATCCTAAATAATTTACTTCACATCCTTGTAAATCATAACCAAGTTCCATTTCTCGTTTCAAACATTTCATTTAATTAAAGACTTCAATGAAACCATCTATATGTCATAATTTGAGTCTTAGTCCTAGCTTAACATATCTGGCCTAATAAAATACAGTGGATTGCGGTGTCCGTGCGGTGGAGAAATTATACGCTACTTAATTTGTATTAATTAGTCGCTAGTAATTTACAGTCAGTGATGTTGATGACGTAATATGACCTGATCGTTATGATCGTTGTCGTGAAACTGGCGTTCGCTGCTCGTATATATATAACCTTCTGTAATGGTCACGTGATCACAACAACCAATGAATAAGCCTCTAAGAACTACTTTACATACATTTTGTGTAATACAAAGAAAATATCATCGCTCAAAATGTCCTTTCTATGTAAAGTAGGAGCTATAAATTCTATTTGATATACATAATAAAATAAGTTCAACAAGCAAGCTGTGATGAAACGGACACACACAATCCTCGGCGTAGTAATACCGAACAATAATGCAAACACATAAGTATTACGCTACACATTCAAGTTCCAAAACATTTCGTCAAATAAAACATAATTAATTGACAATACTGCAATTAAATAACATTTAAGTATCAATTATGAATATTTGAGGACACGGACAGTGTTATTTCGATCTTATCAATATGTAAAACAAGAAAACATTGATGTAACCATCAATTGTCGCCCGGGAAATATATAAAGCAAACAATGGAAATGACTCTTGATCATCAAACCGCTTCAATATATGTGAAAAGACATGCATGTAATTGATAGAGACGATAGTCGAAAATATTTTGAAAACTTATAGTCGGATAAAAATCAAACAAAAACAATACCATTTTTAACTTGATCAATTCCTCAAGTAAATGCTGGCTGCATAAAATATAAATTGAAGTTAGACACATGCATCACTTATATTCAAAAATGTATTTAATTTAAAATTTTAGAATATAAAACACGAATTGTGCATAAATAGTACGTTTTTATGCGAGAAGAAAAATTCGATATTCTAAAAAAAGGGACCTGTCGTTTTTTCGATGGTAGATAAACAACTTTACATAATACATATGAAAAACGCATATATTTTTACATACACGTATTCACTTTATGGAAGTTAATATATTATGTATCTCGTAATCTATAAAGGGAAAGAACAGTCTGATTAACAAACTTTTCAATGTTTAGAAAACCATTAATTCTCAATAACTACTCCCACCCCAATCCCCATACATCAACACTTAAACTTATATGTATAGAGCAGCCCGGTCCTCCGGGCTGCAATAACAATGTTTATGTCACATGACTATTTTCAGGCGCCCAATTTACAACACATGTGATAATGCTGAAATAAGTAAGTAAATTACAGTCGTAATATGGTAGATAATGATGAAAAACTGACATACAACATCTTAGTATCACTGTCCCTTACTGTCTGTCCAACAAGACCTCACTAGATCGTATAGTAACACAAAAACAACTTTTGTTTACATAACTTTGTCATAACAATATTGTCGAAGTGCTATTGCATCAACAATTCAAGTTAACAATAAGATAATAAAATAACATGTCTTATAAATTTACAACTGGATGTTACTTTACATCACTAAAAACAACACTCCACCATCAGCCTGTGATTAATATGCAATATTCTAAAGTCCAACCCCCATACATATTACAATATGGTCAAAGACATATCCTGGCGTATTGCATTTTCGACCTATTTAGATGTATCAATAAATTTATCGCAAACTTTATAGAATCTGAAAAAATATGGGCTTAAAATGTTAGCATATGTGTCTATAAATAAAATGATATAACCCAAATTGCAGTTTTGTGTTTATTTTATTTATATGCCATAATATGGAGAGGGTACAGTTTTCCTTACAAAAATATTGTGTTTTCGACCTAAATATAGTATCAACGCCAAATCAGTATTGGCTATAAATATCCATTGGATATTCCAAACAATAGAAGTACGATTGTCTGTCCTTCAAAAAAAATTGAACAGGTTGCATATTTCGGTTGCAAATGCAGTTATTCGTTAGTTGAATCCATCTGTCAGTAGCTGTGCATTTCCAATAAAAAATTAATGAAATTACGTTGCATTTTTCAGTAAAAATCTGTTAGAAAGTGCTCATATTTAAGGAAGAAACAAATCTGTTTGATCCACCCATTCATTTCGATATTCATGCGTCTCTTTGACAGAGATCTTAATTTTCTTTCAGAAAAATGTCATCAAAATATCTTTGTAATTAACCGATTACGGCTTTGATTAATCAACAGATAAAATGTGCATTAGTAAAAAGTCTAGAATTTCTGACATCGGACTAAAACCATCGGGGAAAATCCGTTAAATTAATTATTTTGGGTATTTTCACTGCAGTTGTGCTTCAAAGATAATTTTCCAAGTGTAGCAACCGAAAATAATGTTCTTCCGCGCGGAATCTGCACGGGAAGCAGACTGGGAAAAATAGGTCGAAAATACAGTACGGTCGAAAACAGGATACGAGACGATATATATATAAAACCATAACGCTACAGATCTGCAGCTATACATATATATATGTGACAAAGAAACTTGTGTATAGATATCCGACGCGATATCCTTAACAATATCCTTAAATTTAATGAATGAGGATATGTCTTTATGTTCATTTATTAAATTTTATTAAATCATTTTTTAAATTATTTCACAAAATTTAAAAATTAAACTTTTTATGATGCAGATACAGTGAATATTTATATCGTGCAATAATGTTGAATAATACAAACACAAAATATTCTTTATAACAGTTCTCAAAGTTATAACATAGGCGTCAGGAGCAAATTGAAAGTAGGGGGGGGGGGGGGGGGGGAGGCTAAATCAACAAAAAAGGTAAGCTCCAATTTTTAATGCCTATATTTTGTCTATCTTTACAAAAACAAAGGGGGAGGGGCTAAGCCTCCCCTAGACCCCCTCCCCCGGTTCCGACGCTTATGCATAATTTAATCTGCATAAATTGAAGACATCCCCGGTATTGATATAAGATTCCCAAATATATTTTGGAAGAAAAAAATACACGTATATACTAGTATATAAATCTGTTTACTCCCATTCCATATATTCTTTTGATTTAACCCGCACGTATCGATTTGGTTATCTTCCTATAATTTGTCCACCCCTTGAAAATAAACCGGTATAGTTTATTCTCCGCGTTTTTCTTTATGAATCCATGAACATTTTATTTTAAGATTGAAGATGCAATTGCCCCCAACTTTAAATGTCGTAAAACCACTTGAATATTATCTGACAAATTTTGATAAGCATGTGTAGACATAAACAATTTTCAGACTTTAAACTATTGATCAGCATCACGTGAATTGAAGAAAAAAATGATTTACAAGAAAGAATGTGTTGATTTGATATAAAGTATTCAGAAAAAATATGTATGAAAATAAATGAAAGGTAAGATGTTTTACCTGAATTAAATATTCCCCGAGTAGATACATATATGTCATATGACAAAATGAGTTCGTTCGAAATAGTAGATGTGCGAGTTGATTTCCACTTCCGGTTTCAACTTGACCTGGGGGTCGGGGAGAAACAGTGAAAAATGGGGGACAGAGGTTGGGATCCGTTTAAGACTTTCAAACTTTCAGATGAAGAACGCGAATTAATTGATAGAAGACGGAAAACGAGAGATAAATTTAGAGCAGAATACAGGAAATTGTATTCGGATCCGCGCAGGCCTCATATTGTAAGTTCGAATTTTCTCATAAGAGTCACTTCACAATCTCAGTGTTTAGCGTTGTGACTATCTACCTCATGAGAGAATAGAATATTCTAAATAGAATGAAAGATTTATAGTGTACATGTAAAGATTCAGCAGTTGATAATTTACATACGCATAAATTACTTGAAACAGAAATCTTCTGCCAATCTGAATCTGGTAACCAAGAGAAGTTTTATCAGATATTTTCTCATAATGACTCAGACGTTGAATTTAAAGGCATGATCCATAACTTCTCTTGGATCCATTTTGCAAATTATGCAGTTTGTTTTAGAAACAATTGTTGCTTACAATTGTCATTTTTGCAAAAAAATTTATAATATGCTCTTTAGTTCTACAATGTTAATATGTTTTACGGCACACTTGAAACTCGTGGCCCACATGTAGTATTCCTCTTGTGGTCTTAGATTTTTTCGCGTTTATTCCTTATTAGTCCCCTACCGGTGAAACCAGAGGGGACTATAGGTTTCCTCTGCGTCTGTCTCAGTCTGTCGGTCTGATTTGTATTTTTCATGATACTTTTCTCCTGTTTTGGAAAAATGCGTAAAATTTGATAATTTCAGCATGACTTAGTAGCGCAGCAGTGAAAGATACATGTCTACACTCGTCAGACCTCTACATCAATATACATTGAACTCTTACGAGATCTGCTCCTTGTATAGGGGTTGTAGGGGATAGTGTTGATGAACAGGAAATATGGCGGACTATGCCTTTTTACGAGTAGTG
This sequence comes from Saccostrea glomerata, assembly GCA_003671525.1. Taxonomy (NCBI): domain Eukaryota; kingdom Metazoa; phylum Mollusca; class Bivalvia; order Ostreida; family Ostreidae; genus Saccostrea; species Saccostrea glomerata. The sequence continues at coordinate 591,823 of PRKT01000227.1, read as the reverse complement.
TTCAACTTTAAGATAACCCAATGTTGTTCTTCAGTGATATTTAATAAAGTTGTTATTTTTATTTTAGCTGGATCATAACTTTATGAGATGGTATGCCTACAGAAACAATCAGAGTGCCCTCCATCAACTGACAAAAAAATCCGTCATTGGGGGATTTAAATACTCTATTTTCCCTATTATAGTTGCATATAACGTCTTGAGTTATGCTTTTGTAAGTATTTTTTGTAAACTTAAATGCTAAAAATAATTGTGATAAAACATAAAGACATCTTGACCCTTGATGTCATTATGGTGAAGGACTAGTAAGGAAAACTTTCATACTTTTTGATGGCATTGATGCATAGCTCTAGAGTGAGTCTCTCTCTTTACATATTCATTGCAGAATTATTTGAATTTTATGTCAAAAAAAAACTAAATGTACAATACATCCAAAGAGAACTGACACAAAAAAATCCATCTCAGTTGATCTGTAACAAAAATGACTCCCATTCAGCTGGGATCCCTGACTCTAATTCTGTATTTTCTGTGATCAATGTTTTATTATTTATTGTAGGAGAGGAAAGAGGAAGACATCATGTCGGGAAAGTTGACCTGGAGACAGAGAGTGCGGGGTGAAGGCTGCCTGGGCTCTGGCTTCTAATGACTGTCTTATAGACTGTGTTATTGTTAAATGTATCAATTGTATTAATAATATAACTTTGACTGAAAAATAAAACCTGGTTTACTGACAGTGCTGTGATCTGATTCTTCTATCTCTTCTTGAATTCACTCATTAATGTGATCAGATGAACATAAGAACCATACTCAGATGACCCTTGGCAAGATCTTTGCATTTTTAGCTCACCTGAGCCAAAGGCTCAAGTGAGCTTTTCTGATCACAATTTGTCCGTTGTCTGTCGTCGTCCTCGTTGTTGTCGTTGTTGTTGTTGTTGTCGTCGTTGTCGTCGTCGTTGTAAACTTTTCAGATTTTCGACTTCTTCTCAAGAACCACTGGGCCAATTTCAACCAAACTTGGCACAGAGTATCCTTGGGTGAAGGGGATTCAAGTTTGTTCAAATGAAGGGCCACACCCTTTTCCAAGGGGAGATAATCACGAATTTGTTAAAAATTAATGGCATTTTTAAAAAATCTTCTTCTCCAGAACCACTGGGCCAGGAAAGATGAAACTCATGTGGAAGCATCCTCAGGTAGTGTAGATTCAAGTTTGTTCAAATCATGACCCCCGGGGCAAGGGTGGGACCAAAATGGCTGACCCAAGTTTTACATAGGAATATATAAGAAAAATCTTTAAAAATCTTCTTCTCCAAAACCACTGGGCCTGGAAAGATGAAACTCATGTGGAATCATCCTCGGGTAGTGTAGATTCAAATTTGTTCAAATCATGACCCCCGGGGCAAGGGTGGGGCCAAAATGGCCAACCCAAGTCTTACATATGGATTTATAGGGAAACCTTTTAAAATCTTCTTTTCAAGTACTTTCAAAGCTATGATTAGTGATATTTATATGGAATCATCCTCAGGTAGTATAGATTCTAATTCGTTCAAATGATGAACGCCTGGAGGGGGGGGGGATAAATTCAAGCCTGATGTGCTCAGGTGAGCGCTGTGGCCCCTGGGCCTCTTGTTTATTGTAAGGGAATGAGGTTATATTGAGGTAATGCATAGTTTGTCACAGAGAACACACATATATGTGTACATAGACACTAAAGTCTTTGTAAGCCCATACCTACAAACAGTAAATATACTGTGGGAAAAATATCCCTCAAACTGTATTGAATATTATGTTGGTCCAATGATGATGTCTATGTAAGGAGTTTCAAAAGTTCATTTGCATCCCACAAGTATTTGGTTTATCAATTTGTATATACACCTATTGTAAAAAGCGTATTGACAAATTGTGGTAGACTACTCTTATTAAAATGTGTCTTTAGGTATACATACATGTACATGTATTTATAAATCAAGACCAAGGTACCTATATGGTGTGTCCTTCAAAATAGGACTGAAATTCAGCAATGATCGGATCAAGAAGAGAAGTACCGAGGTCAAGGTCAAAGAGTTAAAGTTCTTGGTCTCCAATGAAGGGTCTTCTCACAAGGATTACATATGTGAAGAATGAGATCACTAGCCCTTAGCATTCAAAAGTCATAGCCAAGGTTAAAGTTTTGTCATAAGTATTGAAATCTCCAAGGTCAAGATAATTGGTTTCCAATGAAAGATCTTGCCACAAATAATACATATGTAAAGTATGAAAGCCCTAGTCCTAACCGTTCAGAAGTTATGGCTAAGGTTAAACATTTTAAAAAGTAGGTCAAACTCCGAGGTCAAGGTCAAAGGGTAAAAATTCTTGCTTTCAAATGAAAAGTCTTGCCACAAGGATTAAATATGATGAAAGCACTAGCCCAACCCTTGAAAAGTTATGGCCAAGGTTTGCTTTTTCATAGTAGGTCAAACTGCAAGGTCAAAGGGTCAAAGTCCTTGGTATTCAATGAAGGGTCTTTTCACAAGGATTAAATACGTGAAGTATGAAAGCCATATCCCTTAGTGTTCAAAAGTTATGGCCAAGGTTGAAGTTTTTTATAAGTACGGAAATCTACAAGGTCAAGGTTGTTGGTATCAAATGAAAGGTTTTACCACAAAGAATACATATGTGAAGTATAAATGTCCTGGTATCTACTGTTCAAAAGATATGGCCAAAGTAAAAGTTTGGAATATTTGTGAAAAATAGGGTCAAACTCAAGGTCAAAAGGTCAAATATGGTGGTACCCAAAGAAAATCTTGTCACAAGGAATACACAATATGTGAAATATGAATGTCATAGCTCCACTAAATCAAAAGTTATGGGCAAGGTTCAAGTTTTCGCGGACAAACAGAGACAGACAAACAGACGGACGGACACGACAAAAAATTATGTCCCCCCGAAACTTCATTTACGGGGGCATAACAAGCAAATTCAAAGAATGGTGGTGTCTTAGTGGGTCGGATGCCCTATCATACACATGTTAAATTAAACATCAAAGTTTAAATTTTTGGAAATTTCGTCAAACATGAATGTCAAGGTCAAGGGTAAAAAAAAATCATATAGCATTTGTATTGTAGGGAAGGAAAGAAGAATACATCATGCCAGGCAAATATCTTGTCACAAGTCAATTGGCGATTGAAAAGTCTTGTCACAATGAATACACATGTGAAGTATAACAGCCAAGGCTCCTTCTGTTCAAAAGTTATGACCAAGGTTAAAGTTGTTTTTTTTGTAAAAGTGTGTCAAACTCCAATGTCAAGAGGTCAAATTTCGTGGTACCCGAAGAAAGGTCTTGTCCCAAGGAAAGCGTCTGTGATATATGAAAGCCATAGCTCCACCCAGTCAAAAGTTGTCGACAAGGTTAGAGCATTTGCGGACAAACAGAAAAACAGACAGACGGAGGGACATGTCAAAATTATATACCCCCGAATACTCGGTTACGGGGGCATGCAAAAATAAATCAGTTCAATACAGTCCGAAACAAGATCTAGTTGTGAAACACTATGCCTACGATGGTAACACAATTCTGGAGTGAGACGTAGACCTACCCTTTGACGGCGCAATAGTTATGGGTTAGGTTAAAGTTGACAACAGACAGATAGGACAAAAACAATTTATCCCCGGAATCTTTCGATCCCGGGGCATAAAAGACCGATATAACTTTTTTTCTGGCTTTATTTATCAAGCCTAAACAGTATAGGAAGAGCTACCTTGTAGTCACAGACTTCTACTTTTATGACGCAGTTCAAAGAACTGTGCATGGTATCAGGAATATTTTTGTTTTACATGATTAACACTTTTTTATTTATCATGTAAAAAAAAAGAAAGAGCGACAGAATGTTGAATCAAGAAACATTTTATTTTCACACCAATTACCACTTGTAACAATATTAAATCAGGCGAAGTTCTACGAGACAATATCTCCCATTTAATATAAATTTTCTGTAAATCAATTTTTTTTTATGCATGTAATCTACATTTTTATGAGAAATCCTTTTTACATCTTCGCTTGGCTAGCGAAGATGGCCTTTTTAAAGGGTGTCACTTTTATTCGGACATTTTACATGGTTTAGTCGAATTGTTGGAAGCATTAGTCGAAGGATAGTCGAGTCCTCATTCAAATAAAATTGCATGACACAATGCAAAAAAGTTTTTTTTTGTACTGTGCAACGCAATAACCGGTTTCATCCAAAATTAGCTTACGGGAATTTTACAAAAGATGAAATGTTTGAAGGCTAAAATCGTGGGAGAATTGTAAAATCTTTGCATGTCTTTTACCAACATTTGTCAACTGTTTTTGGATTGTCCAACGCGGTTTTGACTTTTTGCTCTCTCGCAACGGAGTTAGAAGGGGTATTGAAGCGCAATCAGGTGTATGCGTGTTCCTATGCGAAACGGAAGTGTTGTAATTTACATCGGGATCGATGTCAAAAGCTGCCTTTTTATTTATAGATGTTTTGCGAAGGAATGCTCCACCTTGCAGTGCTATTGTTTATAAAGGAGAGCCTTTTAAAGAGTCAACAAACATTAAAAGAATTACGTAAAACACTGTACTGTGAAATTAAAATATCACAGTATCATTGACAGGCTTTCCATCACATACACGTACGATACATATTTTATAGGGAACATACAGTGAACTTCAAAAAATATTGTATAATATTCCTTTTTTGCAAAAAATTCTTCCACAACTGCTCCTTTTCTATTAATTAGTTTCTATTATTAGAGCTGATTTCTTGGTCGGACTGGCTTTTCTGTACGGGGGGAGGGAGGCCCTCTGCTTTAACGTACTCCAGGAGATCTACGACTGATGACGTCTCCTTCTGAGAACTGAAGCGGTATGTGACCTGATTCCCCGATCCCGATCGCCGCCTCTTTACTTTGTAGTGGTATCTCCCTTTTGGTGAAGATTTGTACCTAAAATGATGGAAATATTAATTTACAAATCAAATGCAGAGAGAGAAAAAATCACATTAATTAATCAGTAATATAAATTACCATTACAAGCTATTTAGTTTTTTTTATGATAAGCTTAAGGTACTTAAGGTAGTTTAAGATACTCACATGATGGTGACTATCAGAAGTTCCCGTTTTTGGCTGTACCAAATGACGTAATCACCATCTCTCGATTTGTTTTCTCTAATGATTCGTTTTATCTATAAAAAATAAAAGTGCTTTGAGTCTTCATCAATTAGAAATTACAATTTTAATTCTTTATATATACATAAAGCTCATTCCTGGAAACTCCCTTTAATAGTTTTTAGAAGAGATGTTAGCAAAATAAGAGAAAATCTATACAGTTCAAAGATATTTAAACCCGTACATATAATTTGAATTAGATAAATAAGCAATCTTATCAAATACAGATCTACTTTGCGCCATGAAGAGATCTATATTTTAATCAAATTGCTAAATAGTACCATTCTCTATTATCCTAGGACTTTCAGTAGGGCGTGGCGATCTCGACGTTACATAGTTTAGCGTTTCATCCACCGTTGAATTATATATGGGATATAAATTCGGGCGAATGTCAACGAGTGTAGCAAGGATCCAATAATAACGTTTTATACGGCTCGGGCAAAGAGGTGGGGCTTAATTAAGTCGTCTCATCGTTGTCAACAACAATTTAAAGTTGCTGATGTTATTAATTTCTTAACCAATGAGAATCTTTGTCGCCATTCGAGAGACGCTAATTGCGTAGCGTCGAGAATGCCACACCTTACTGAGAGTCCAAGGATGAAATAGAATTGCCAGTGGCGTATATTCCATATAGGCTAAAAGGCTGTAGTCTACACATCATTTTCTCAAGAATAGATGTACAAAAATATATACATAAATAAATATTAAAAGTTAAATAAAATATGTCAAAATTAAATTTAAAATAGGCCTTAGGCTTTTAATCTTATTCCAATAAAAAAAGTATTGCTACTAGTAAATTGAATTTTACTTAATCCGACCATTACGGGTTCTAAATTTAAGACCGAACGCTTGATTCCGATATTTTGGTAAAGTTTATCAAGGTGAAATTTCAAAGTTAACACAATGAAGTCAATAACAGAATATTTTAAAAAATCTGTTCAAGACAACGATCAACAGAATGAAACCAAAGGTAATTATGTCGTTTGATAATATAAATTGTTTTGCATAGTTTGATAAGTGATGAAGACTCTGTCAACAATCTTTTATGCTTGACCGGTATATACAGCATCCAAAGTTAATGACCAGACAGAAGCCGTTCAGCAACCACCACGTGCACCTCCATATCCTGATCCTTTTTCGGATGGAACCCCACACATCGGACAATGGTCAAATGATGTGAAGTTTACACTTCTTAAAGAAGAATGGGATGCTAACTCAATAAAAAACTTTAATTTTCCATTCAGGTACCTAGTTAAAAATATGATATTAATGTATGCCCGGTTACATAAAAATAAATTCTACCAATCGTTTATGTATGTCATATAGACCTCACACCCTATTTGTTTTGTTTGTTTGTTTGTTTTATTTGTTTTTGCTTTTTAAAGAGAACTCAATCGCGAGTAGAATTACCTTCCTATATAGTGTAGCACTAGGTGGAGATGGAATTGCGTCTAAAAGATAAACAAAAATAAACAAAAGAAAAAAATTCCCACTACGTATTAAGACAAAATGCAAAAACCTTTTATATATTTAAAAAATCTCCAACTCAAGTTATTTTTGATGGCTAATAGATATTGTATATTTGTGTCAAAGATTTTCTGGTAGCCAACAAAGACGCTTTAATGGCGACCTGTTACTAAGGCACAGCTGGTTGAGGTATTCCTTTTCTAAGGATGCAGTTTATTGCGCCCCCTGTCTACTGTTTGGTGAAAAAAATGCAAAGGAGAGGTCATTCTCAGTGGAGCCAACTGGAGACTGGAAGAACCTTGGCTCCCTTATTACAAGGCACATCAAAGATGGCTCTCCACACTATGGAAATTTAGAAGCTGCAAGCAGATTCATGGCTATTATTTCGAATAAAGAAAAAAAACATTTGTCAAAAAATTAGTAAGGCTCATGATGAACATATTCAAAGCAATAGAAAAATTTTGCGCATTCTCTTTGAGACCATAGCATTGTGTGCCAAACAGAACATACCACTAAGGGGTCATGTTGAATCAGATAGTAATTTTTTGGCCATGTTGGAATACAGAGCCCAAAGTGATCCGGACCTTGCTGTTCATTTAACAAATGGTCCCTCCAAAGGAAAGTACCTCTCTCCTATCATACAAAATGAAATGATAAACATATTGGGGGACCAGATTACGAATTCCATTGTCTCTCAATGTAACAAAGCAGGTGCGTTTGCTTTGCTAGCTGACGAGTGCACAGACAAAAGTACTACAGAACAAATATCTCTTTGTGTTCGTTTTTTTGACAATTTGTTTATGATTAAGGAAGAATTCCTGGCCTTTGTCAGTACAAAATCTACAACAGGAGAAGTTTTGTCGGAAACTTTTATTCAAAAGTTGAATGAAGTTGGAATTGATTTAAACAATATAGTTGGTCAGGGTTATGATGGGGCGTCCAACATGAAAGGACACCGTCAGGGTGTGCAAAAAAGAATCCGGGATTTGTATCCTAACGCTACCTATGTCCATTGTCATGCACACTGTCTGAACTTATCAATTATTCATGCGTCATCTGAGCAGACAATCAGAAGCATGATGACCACAGTACAGGATATTGCATTTTCATTTTCTTACTCGGCAAAGAAAATGGGCAAATTCCAGGAAAGCCTAGATATAACCCAACATGAACTAGGTAAACGGAAAAAACTCAGAGAACTCTGCGAAACACGGTGGTCAGCACGGGCAGATGCTCTTTTTACCTTCCTAAGTGCCTTTGATGTCATCGTTGATGCTCTGGAAGATCTTGAAGAAGATGGGGATGATAAAGCCAGGGGTAGACTGCGAAGCATTCTGAATTTCGACTTTGTTATCAGTCTGGTTATTGGAGAGCATGTTCTTCAGAACACAGTGGCTCTTTCCACTTTGCTTCAGGCTAAGACGATGGACCTTGTAGAAGCAGTGCGTGAAACAGCAGTTGTTAAAACACTTCTCTCAGATGAACGCAATGATGACGCAGTTTGGGATGCATTATATGACAGAGCTTGTGAAATCGCTGCTAAACACAACATTCCTATTGAGAAACCAAGAATAGTTGGAAGGCAAAGAAATAGACTGAATATTCCAGCCTGCTCTGTATCGGAGTATTACAAGAGGTCTGTTTACTTCACATTTGTAGATCACCTAATGGTAGAGCTCGAAGATCGCCTTGTAGTCCCAAAAGGACGTTTCGCTGGTCAGTTACTGATTCCTTCTCGCTTACAAGAATTAACCATCGAAAGGCAAAGAGATATTCTAGATGAATACGAAACGTTATTGCCAGAACCACAGCAATTCTACACAGAAATCCGTCGCTGGCAAACAAAATGGGGAATGGAATCAGATTCTACGAAAACAAACGACTTGCCCTCTATGTTAGAGGTCACTAACCGTGAGTTGTACCCGAACATATATCAGGTATGTCTTGTTCTGATAACCATGCCAGTCACGACCGCATCTGCAGAGAGGTCCTTTTCGGCAATGAAAAGGGTAAAGAATTATCTTCGTGCCACAATGGGCCAAGAACGACTCAGTAATCTTGCTGTTATTCATGTTCACAAAGACTTTCTGTTTGATTTTGATAATGCTATAGCAGAGTTTATCTCTAAAAAACAAAGACGCCTATTGCTGGAATAAAAACTGGTTACTGTACAAATTAATATTTTGGTTGTGGTGAAAGCGTTTTACATGTATAAAGTATTATTTGAATTCGGAATAATTTTCAAGAGGGATGCATTTAAAACGTATTATTTTTCTTCGGAATGATTTTTCGGGGGAAACGTTTCCAGATTCACCTGGTACTAAACGTTTCCATATTTGTTAAGTATTAAACACGGTTCAACCTACTGTCCGTTGTTAAAATTAGTCAATTTCGGTAAAACTATTCTCTTAACCTTAAGTCATTTCAAAATCATATTTACCACAAAATCGCGTAATTTAGAGTCTAATTTTGAAAATTTTCTCGGGGGTGGCCCCCCGAACCCCCCCAACGGGAGGGGGCGACTCCCTCCCGTACCTACCCCCATTCGGCGCTTCGCGCCTCAGGTGAATCTTCCATTCACATTAGCCTACACATTAACACGATGGAATATACGCCGCTGATTGCACTTATAAACTTCGAATTTTCATTAATATATTTTTATATGATTTTCTATATTTATCAATAAATTAATACAATGCACATTGCAATGAGATCAACATTTGGATATACATGTATACATATGATATATGCACAATGTATTGGAATTCAACAGGTTTCCCTACGTTTCTTTCGTCGACGTCTGGGTGACATCCGGGGTACTCTCGGAGCCGATGATCCATGTTTTTCATTGGGTACCAGCTACCAAATAATGCTGGGTTTCCTTTATACGGTATAGGTTCGGACAAAATTATGTTGTTTGTCTTTGGTCCTACTTTAAAATCGTTGTAATTCCCATCACCGACGTCAATATCATCATCGACCTCAACATAATCATCGTCATCATTCCCAGAGCAAGGAGTATCCGCCTCATTCATAGTGGTGGCCAAAGGGAGGTCATGTCGCTTTTCTAGCGGTAAGTCGGAGGGTTTGATAAGAATTGAGTGGCCGTGTGGTTTCTGTGTTGACGATACTGATTGTTGTGTAGGGGTGTTAAACTGTTGTACTGGCTCGGAAAACTGAACGTGGTGAGGATGGCTGTGGTGAGAATGGCTGTGTTGTAGACTGTGTGATGGATGAGAAGAGTGATGCGCTGTGATAGGATCTGATGACTCTGTAGGAAATCTTTGTGTGGCTCCAGGGGACTCTATACAATAAAATATCATCATATGTATAAATACATGTACTTAAATCACAACATGCGCAGATCTAGAGGGTGGTCGGGGCGGACCCCCCCCCCCCCCCCCCCCC
>PRKT01000227.1:560614-579492 GCA_003671525.1 Saccostrea glomerata | reverse complement strand
CCCCCCCCCCCCCCTGTTGCTACGCCCCTGATGTATATGGTTTATATTTACAAAGGCACTTTCTTGTGATTGAATGCAGGTAATATGGAAATACCGGGAAGTTATTTATATTACTGTATATTATTGTTACGAATTTTACATTTCCTAAATACAATATGTAGTACACGAATTTAAGGTCTAATCATATCGACTTACGAGTCCTCTCGACATGTTAGAGTAGCTTCCCATGAGTAGATTCAGATGTATAACCCAGGCATCTAGCTAATCCATTATCCATCTGAAATGATCCCCACAAAAAACAGAGCGACCTTCTTTCGTTTTCACCGTCAGGTGTGACCTCCTGTGCATCCGGTTTAAAGTTTAAATTTTAAGGCATCTATTCTGGGACAGTTTAAAGTCTAATGCGCAACTAAACCTTGTGAAGATCAAATATCAGTTTAAAAAACAAATGAATAGCATTTTTTTTTTCAAAACTAAGCTCCAACAATTTTTTGCAACACTGTTAAATTGAAATCTATTTATGATCTCATTTAAAAAAAATCATAAACTTTTAATATATAGAATATATAATACATTTTTACATAAATATATAAATGCGTGCATTGGCGGCGGAAGCAAATTTGAGGGTGGGCTAGGTTATAGAAAGAGGAAAAAATCAACCCTGAGATAAAACTTGGCAAACAAAAAAGGACAAAAAAATAGTAAATTTTCCAAACGCGAAAATCCTATTTGGTGGTAGTGCTAGGGGTAGTATCAGACGTCTTTCAATACCATCTATTTCTCGCACCCTACAGCTTACCCTTCTTGACAACACTGAAACCTCTGTCTGTTAAAGAATGGGGGAGGGGGGTAAACCTACGCTACAATGTTCAATGCCTATAATGTGCTTATGTTTTCAAAAAATGGGGGCGCTGATTAAGCTCCGTAGCCCTCCTCCATATTCCGACACCTACCGGGGTATGTCGTGGATCAGTTTTTGGAATATCTGAAATCTGCAGCAGGAATCATTATAAATGTACATAAAATTGAACGAATATCGATAACCCACAATAATCAAACTCGATCTCGCGTTCGATTATCAAGAAATTTTAAGAAAAAGAAATACCGGTACAGACTTTGAACTGATAAACAGTTTACTTGTTGAGCATGTTGAGGATATATGGCAAATCTGCATCGGCAAAAAATCCACGTCTCAAACTTCTGGCAAGGTATCCGACTCCTTGTCTGTCGGTTGCAGCCGTCATCAGATGGTCTCCATCGATTAAGACTTGCTCATATTTCTATCTTATATCCTCCATTTGTTTGTGTCAGTTGTCTTGGCTTATCCACTGCTCTGTCGATCCTGACCGTCTGTCCAGAACATCTATAAGGTTAACAAGCCATGCTTTCTGTTGCTTCCCAAAGTATTCTCAATGCTGCTCAGTTCTCTTTTCCCATACAGTGTGATAAAATTAGGCCTTTGATTCACTTCGATTTTTTTCAGCAGCTATCAAGTTTTCGAAGCAATTTAAAGACCTAATATAAATAATATTTTCCAGTTTCCAGAAAAGCAGTTTTCTTGTTGGAACTGCTTAATCCATGCCTCTATTTCCATAGGCGTCGGAACCGGGGGCTAAGACCCCCCCCCCTTTTTTTCAAAGATAGACTTGCAGTAAAGATTGAAAATGGGGAAACTGGTAGTGTACTGTCTCCCATGAAATAGGGTTTTCGTGTTCGGACAATATACGTGATTTTCCTATTTTTTTTTGGCTTGTCAGGTTTTTTTGTAGGTCTAACAATTTTTTCTTACACTTATCCCCCCTTTTGAATTTGCTTCCGATTCCAATGATTACAGTGTATGCTGTGAACTATATGTGTCCAAAATCTAATGGGAAAAGTCAAATCTATCCTCTGTCCAACAACAGTCTGTCATGAGGTTTAGTCCTTAATTCTTTTCCCGTGCCTTACCTTGACCCATTAGGTTGTATTCACAGTAAAACTGCGTTTTCCAAAGTGTCTCAATAAGCTTTTGATTAATTTCTAGCTTTCGAGCACACGCACCTGACGTTACTTATTTTTCTTTTAATAAAAAAAATATATCTTCTATACCTAATATTACACTGTATTTTATTTGTTAGGGGTATATTTTTTTTATTAAAAGAAAAATAAGTAACGTCAGATGTCTGTGCTGTGCTGTACTTTCAGCTCCAAGGCCTTCCCTCTATTAATAATAATTGTTTATTATTCCTTTTAGCTGTTGATCCCCCAGTTTTGAAGTTTTCTACTTGTGTTTCACTTCTTTAAGTTGGCCTTTTCTTCAGCTTCACTTCGAACACTTCTGTTGAGTTACTGAGTATATGCAACACCTGTCATATTTAGTGTCCTTCCTTTCTATTGGGACGCCCCCCTCCTCCACTTCTTTTCTGTGTATAGTATTTTATCATAGTGAATTTTCCTTCAGATGCTGGTTGCCCCTGTCCTTTTTTGTGTGAGGTAGAGTACTGGAAAACTGCAGACACATTATCTTTGGATCTCGCCCCACCCCCACCCTATATCCAACTTTTCGTTACTTTTGTTTCTTTTTTTAATTATTTTATTTTATGGACAGTGAGCGTTTTTATGAAGTTTTCCTCTTTTAAAACAGTAAATACCACGGGCTTGAACTTTGAAGTGAAATGAAAATCAAAAGAATTTCAAATCGGGCTCGGTATATCAATAATTATTAATCCACAACGTGCATGGTGTAAACAGAAATTTAACAGAATGGTTCTTCAAAGAATAGTGTAAGATTCTTGTATTAATGCTAAGATACTTATAAAAATATATTAAATATTTTATTGCAATGATTCTGAAGTGATACCAATCTCTTCCGTGGATGGAACCCAACTGAACTGATACCCAACTGTGAACTGAAACAGACGCATATATATGTCAGAGTCATAACATAATAAATAAATGGCATTTATTAGTTGCTTGTTATTATCGGGGATTTAAAAGAAATAATAGTTGTTTTAAATAATCGAACGATTCCTTTTAATTTCATTTTGCTATTTTTAAATTACTTTTACAACTTTCAGAAAACCAAAAACACAGCAAGGAAAACGTTTCCTGGAAAAGCGTGAACCTAAGCTAGTAGAGAATGACAAACAAGCCATGTTTATTAAAGGTGGAAACACAAGTGATGCCATCTCGCAGGTTCTTAAAGAACTGGTAAGTTAATAAACATAACATTACATATATTGTGATTTGTCAACTTGTACAAATTACGATTCAGAGTTGCCGAATTGCACAAGTCCACCAGGTATTCTCAGTCAATTCTGAAGGCTCCACTGCAAATTCTGCAATCTGAATTTAATCGGTCTTATGTCAAGCATTAGCAGTAAATTTTGTAAGGAGTAATGTAAGAGGCACATTCTTATTATTTTTCTTAATCTTGTACATCAGTATCACATGAGCAACACCAAACTTCTTTTATATTCATACATGCCAACTTTTGAAAATTCCCATGGGGGATTTAGCGCGTGACGACAATTTTCAAAGCTTTAAATTCGCGACATTTTGTGTGAAATTAAATGATTATGAAATGATTTTTTTTTTATTCATAATATTGATATCACTTATCAATAAAACTCAAGGATTAATTTACCACAAAAAATGTTTTTCTTTCCAAAATTGAAATATTTTTGCTAAAATACTGGTGCCTCTCTCACTAAAGAAGGGGTATTTAGTTACAAATATAAACAACTTTTGTTTCTACCAGGACAGAATTTAGTGAAAAATTGAAAATTGTACAACTTTAAAATCATTTTTTTCAAAGGCTAAAAATAAATGAGGTATTGACACTGTATAAAGTCCTGTTTCTAGAAACATTTTTTATTTATATTTCAATTAATTAGAAATTCCAATAAGATATTAAATTTACAGAAATTTATACCACCTATCCAAAACAGAATTATTTTTTTTTACAGTCATGAAATTTGTCAGGCTTGATGGTGCCATGTGGGTATTTCCTTAAGTCATGCACATAGATCTACCTAACATTTTGGGAGAAGGGAGGGAAAAGAAATTCTAATTGACATAAACTTGACTGTTTCATCTTAATTTTTTAATAATATTTTAACTGGCAAACTTTACAATATTTTTCATTATAGGTAGATAAAATCAGCAGCTATGCTTTATTAGTTTTCTACTTTCGTTTTCAAAAAACGATCTCTTTGCATTCCGTTTTTATAGTTTGATTTGCATTTTATTGTCTTTAATTTATATTTTTAATTAAATGACAAACAACTATCTTGTTAATCTATGTGTTTCACCTTGCATACCCTTTAAAACTAATAAGATAATCCCCTAATTGCCCCAAGCTATAAGCTTCTTGCACCAGTGGACAACTGCGTGCGTTCAAGTGTGAAGTGATTTCCTGTGTCTAGGCCTAATTAACATCTGGTTAAATAAACAATGAAACTTATCTGTGTGCTTTGAATAAACAAGTCTGACATTGTTATCCCGATTGTCAAAATTCAGCGGTAGGGAAACCTTTAAAATCGGAAATTTTGGTGATTTTTTTTTCAAATCGGGAAATAAGGGCAATTTTGCTTTCCCGATCGGGAAGGCGGGATGAACGGGTAAAATCGGGAGGATCCCGCCTAAATCGGGAAAGTTGGCATGTATGTATATTTTTACATCATGTTTTTTTTTTTCAAGTTAATTGATTATGAAAATAATCATTGATAATTGGTGTCGGAAGGCTTGTAGCACCAGTTTCAGATTGTCTGCCATAATTGGCCCATCACTAATTTGATCATTCAATATCTTATCGGGCTAGGAAATATTTTTGTGTTTTAAGCTTTTTAGCTCACCTGAGCCAAAGGCTCAAGTGAGCTTTTCTGATAAAAATTTGTCCGTTGTCTGTCGTTGTTGTCGTTGTTGTAAACTTTTCACATTTAAATCTTCTTCTCAAGAACTACTGGGCCAATTTCAACCAAACTTGCTACAAAGTATCCTTGGGTAAAGGGGATTCAAGTTTGTTCAAATGAAGGGCCATGCCCTTTGCAAAGGGGAGATAATTATGAATTAGAGAATAATTAATGGCATTTTTAAAAAATCTTCTTCTCTAGAACCACTGGGCCAGGAAAGAAGAAACTTATGTGGAATCATCCTCAGATAGTGTAGATTCAAGTTTGTTCAAATCATGACCCCAGGGGGTAGGGTGGGGCCAAAATGGCCGATCAAAATTTTACATAGGAATATATAGGAAAAATCTTTAAAAATCTTCTTCTCAAGAACCACTGGGCCAGGAAAGATGAAACTCCTGTGGAATCATCCCCAGGTAGTGTAGATTCAAGTTTGTTCAAATCATGACCCCCGGGGCTAGGGTGGGGCCAAAATGGCCGATCAAAGTTTTACATAAAAATATATAGGAAAAATCCTTAAAAATCTTCTTCTCAAGAACCACTAGGCCAGGAAAGATGAAACTCCTGTGGAATCATCCCCAGATAGTGTAGATTCAAGTTTGTTTAAATCATGACCCCCAGGGCTAGGGTGGGGCCAAAATAGCCGATCAAAGTTTTACATAGGAATATATAGGGAAACTTTTTAAAATCTTCTATTCGAGTACTTCAAAGCCATGCTTAGTGATATTTATAGGGAATCATTCTAAGGTAGTGTAGATTCAAGTTTGTTCAAATCATGGCCCCCTGGGGGGTTAAAATACACCCCCCCCCCTCAGTAAACTTCCAGTTCTGATCTGATATGTGCTTTTTCCTAGCCAATTGCTCAGGTGAGCGATGTGGCCCCTGGGCCTCTTGTTATGAAATAATGCTGATTTTTTGAGAGAATCCTGATTCCTGAAGTTTCTGCTCCTTATTTTTTGTTTTGACTCACTGGCAGCAGAACAAAGTAAATCCCATGAGAATCCCAATAGCCTGCAGCTTATTCTAGGGGATTTGCAGTGGGATTTGTTTGCAAGGAAAGTCAATAGGAATATTGCAAATATTACATAACAAATGGATTATAGGGGACCAGACGGCTTAATATTTCAAAAAAGGAGAATATTTTGATAAGCAATCTTGAACAAAAGTTATCTAGAATGATGTTAATTGTTATTTATACCAATGTGCAGGTTCATTTTTGTATGAATGAACGATATGATCATATCTATTTCTCTTTTCAGTATATTTTAAAAAAGCCCAATGCAGTGTCATTTAAAAGGTAAGGATAATAGAGGAAACTGCCAATTATTCACTTCTTTACAAAAGTAATGGATCAAACCATGTTATTTTTTTTTCACAATCCTGAAAAGACATTTTCCTGTAATTAGAGTTTTATTTTTCAGGAAGAACATTTTGAGACCATTTGAAGATGAGACACCTCTGGTATTTATATCTCACTCATTTTTTTTTTTAATGATTACCCTTTTCTGCAAAATGGAAAGAAATCTATATAAAAAAGGAACACTTTGCAGCACAAAAAAGCTTTTCTAAAAAAATATCACAAACCTACAAAACAGAACCTATGTCATATTTTGTGCTTTATTATACATGATCTGTGGATCAAGGACTTTCAAAAAGAATGTGTTGAACACATTTCTATGAATTAAACTTTCCTTTTGATGTAGGAGTTTTTTGCTAAGAAGACAGATGCATCTTTGTTTATGTTTGGTTCACACAATAAGAAAAGACCAAACAACCTTGTACTGGGTAAGATAATTTACGTTCAATTCAGATGTTTAAAAATATTAAAGATAAAATTGGATATCATAGTGTAGTGTACTTTAAGAATGTGACTATGCATTACACTTGTCTTGTTATGATATGTTTCTTTGTTTTTTTTTAGGTCGATTCTTTGACTTTCATATTTTGGACATGATTGAACTAGGTGTAGAGAAATTTGTTTCAATGGCAGATTTTCCTGTGAGTTATTTACCTTATTAAATTGCTTATCCAATTAATTTGATACATGTTATTTGTTGTGATTGATTACTGAATCTTCACTGCAGGGAGGCAAATGTTCAGAGGGCACAAAGCCATGTTTGATGTTTGCTGGGGAGACATTTGAAAAAGATCTAGAATACCAGAGGCTGAAAAATCTACTGATTGGTTAGTAATCTTTTAAAAGATCTATTCTTACTTTTAAAATTACTTTTAACTGTAAAAATAATGCTGTACGGGTTCCTATAAAGGATCTGACAATAGACAATTTTCACATGATGATTAATGTAGGGTGTTCTAAAATATATCTATTACATGTAGTATTTAGGTTGCATAGTTTAAAACTTGACTTTAATTATGCATTATAGTATTTGATTTTTTTGTGGTCCTAAATTATATACCTTTATCTGTGCCTCAATGTTTTAATGAGAAACTTGTCATATTTTGCTGCAGATTTCTTCCGAGGCCCAGTAGTGAGTCAGGTTCGATTGGCTGGAGTGGAACATGTGATTATGATAACAGCAGCGGAGGGGCAAATCCTCCTCAGGAACTACAGGTAAATCTCAGGTGGAGAAAGATGCTACAGGTAAATCTCAGGTGTATAATGACACTACAGGTAAATCTCAGGTGTATAATGACACTACAGGTAAATCTCAGGGTAAATCTCAGGTGTATAATGACACTACAGGTAAATCTCAGGTGTATATGACACTACAGGTAAATCTCAGGGTAAATATCAGGTGTATAATGACACTACAGGTAAATCTCAGGGTAAATCTCAGGTGTATAATGACACTACAGGTAAATCTCAGGTGTATAATGACACTACAGGTAAATCTCAGGTGTATAATGACACTCATGAATTATCCTGGTATTCAAAGCCCTGAATCATGTGGACTCTCAATTTTCTACTGGTTAGAACTAGAAGGAGGGGATAGGGGTCTTCCTCTCTAATCCCCATAACTTGAATCTCATTATACCCCCTGAATGTTTTGATCCAACATATACTTTGGGTTTCCCACAGCAAAACATGGACACTGCCATTATATTCATATGGAAGGCAGGAGGCCCTAAGTACCTCTAGTTCAGACTGGCATCCTTTACAGTAAAAATTCTGTAGTCATCTACATTGGAACAAAAGTAAACTGCAGGTAATGACTACACTAGAGGGTGTATTCTTACCTTGTTTCATTCAGACAAGGTCAAGGTCACTTGCTATAGTGACAAGCTCTTGAAAGAGGGTAGTCGTGGACATGAATTTGTATAAACCAAATGAAAGTCATTTGGGGGAAATATTTTTTAAAATTCTTTTTGTTCACCAGAGTGTTGCTTAAGAAGTCTGGCAGTAAGACACCTCGGATTGAGTTGGAGGAGATAGGGCCCTCACTGGACCTCAGGATGAGGAGGACCAAGCTGGCCTCAGAGGATCTGTACAGGAGGGCCCTCAAACAGCCCAAAACCATCAAGGTACACAACCTCATTTCTAGCAAGCACTACACTGTAAAAGTTGTACTGTGAATTTGTAATTTGAGGATTGTAATTCATGGTTTTGGACAATGAATCTGTTGACACAATGTATTTCAATCTGTGGATTTGATCTATAATCACCAAAGTAAAGTTGAAGTTCATTGAGTGCCTTATTCATTAGTATGGTTTGATTCATCAATGATATCTACGAAATTTGTGTCTTATTTTAAACTAAGTACTGCATTTTTAATAAATTAATACTGTGATCATTTTCTTTCTATAATAGCCAAGGAAAAAGAAAAATGTGTCACACGATGCTTTTGGATCTAAACTTGGAACAATCCACATGACAAAACAGAATCTAGATAAGTTACAGACAAGGAAAATGAAAGGACTGAAATCTCAGAAACGGAAATCTAGTGATGGAGAGGGACAGTCAAGTGCAAAAAGGTCAAAGGAGACCGAAACATGAAAACAAGTTATAGTGTGCACAAATTAAGCTCAGTTATTAATAAAAAGAAAAAATATATACAGAAATTGAAACAACATGAACAGACAGCTTGGGATATCAGATTGTTATTTTACACATGTCAGTCATGGGTTACAAAAGCATTTTTATTATGCCAAGTGCAGAACAACCTAATAAACTTTGTCCATAAAAAAAGCTTATGTGAAATAAATCTGATCAGATACTTCATAAGTGATTTGTGAGCTTTTTTTTTAAACAATGAACTGCCTTTAGTACTTAATTTTATGGCAGAATGAAAGAGTAATTACAGGTTTATGGATAATTTTAAAAATATGTAGAAAAAGGATACCATACTTTTTTTTTATAGAATAAGTGGAAAAAAATTAATGTGTAGCACAACCAATCATTTCAACAGGTGTTACAGTTGTTCATAGCTTGTATTCCAAAGTATATTTTTTAATTTTCTTAAACTAGATTCATTTTCACTCTTAAATTATTCCTGAAATGGAAGAACTGTTTCCAATCTGGAAATTTGTCAACAATGAAATGTTGGAAAATAGTATTCAGCATTAAACTCATGGCCAACTGAACTGTAGGGAGCTGATTAATTTTTGCCCTTCTTTTGAATTCTACTAATTACATCTTTTTGTTATTACTTTTTTTAAAAAGAATAAGTCTTTCTCATTTATTTTATTTATCTATTCAATTTAACAGGGCCCTGTTTTTACACAGCGTATATCTTTTTTTGTAAAAATTAAAAAAAAAATTAAATCCACCAGGGAGAAATGTCTCTGGATCCACCTATCTGCACAAGTTGTTAGAGTTATCTTTCTTGATGACGCGTCATCGATTTCTGTGCACACTAGTGCACAGTTGCCTTTGACAACGCTAAAGCTCCTGAGAAGAACCGGAAAGGTAAATATTGTTCGTTTCGTCTCTATTTGCTTTAAATAAGGTAAGATTGTTGAAGAGATTTTAGATTAGTGTCTTATGTAACATTGAGTGTACAAATGTGTGATAACTGACGTGATAAACACCCTTGTTGTTAAAGACTGTCCAATATTTACCTTATACTCTGAGTATCACAGTAGTAAAGTAAACCATGAGAAATTAGCCTGATTTTTGACGAGGTCTAGGCCTAACTAAATTTTGAAGTACCCCAGTCTTAAAACTTCTGATAAAAAAGGGAAAATAATAATTTTATACACTTGGAAAGTTTTTAAAATTCGCAAAATATTTGCAAGTTTTTAAATCATTTTCAAACCTGCAAAAAGATTTTGCAAACATAGTACAAAAAACTGTCAAGGAACTATGTTTATATTGAATATACCTGGTCAAGGCCAGGTACATCTATGACCACGTCAAAACATTTCTTACCGATTAAGTTTAACTCAAGATGATGTATATATAGGCTTATGCACATCGGTACATTTGTCTGAAAAATAATTGAACATGCTTTAATGATCAGAGAGATAAGATATTGATTTATTTTGATAGACCAGTCAATATGGGACCACTCCCACAAGGCAGTAGAAATGTCCACATCATGGCCAGCCAGGGTCCCGACATCAACATGATGAAGTTCTACAACACCACAAACTCCACCACGTACGGCCGATATTACGATAAGTTCAAGCCACGTCCAGGTCGACACACTGGAACAGGATACCTGTCAAATTTCCGTCCTGCTGTTTATTATAACCAGCGTCTGGATGAAGTGGACAATCCTGTCCTTAGGTACATAGTGGAGTCCATATGTAAACAAAAACACAAACTTACACATACCTATGAACAGTAGAACAATATCATTATATGTAATCAATCAATAATTTTTTAGTAGTAGAAAATAACTGTTTGTATATATTTGTAGTAAAATTTGTGCCAGGAATTACCACAGTGTGACAGAGCTACATTTTCAGCCTTATAAAGAGAACAGTGGAACAGAACCCCTGCCAGGGAACGTCCACCAAAAGGGGTCAGGGTTCGTCCGACAGAAACCCATCACTAACCCAACTGTCGGAGAGGTTAGCACAACATCCATAAAAAAGTCATATGAACTCCTAACAAATCAAATTTAAAAGCTTGATTTACTGATTAATTTGGTTTAAATTGAAATTAATGTTGTCCGACAGTAAAATTTGCTATAATTATTGTTAATTTTTATGTCAAATTGTTTGAACTTACCCAAATGTTTATCCACAAAAAAATCTACAATTATACATTTACACAAACTTAGTTCCTGCTTTTCCTGTTCTAGGTGAATAGTGTGTTTATTGACACCCGAGCGGCCTCAGCCCCGAGTGACATCCTTCCAAAGAATAAGCCTCGCCTACACACCCTCCGACCCAAGGACCCTGTAGAACTAGAGAATAATGGATATGTAAGACCACAATCATGTATCATAGTTATTTATTTTGACAATCAATAGATACTCTTCTACCTACTGTGATTCTCTGCATAAGCCCAGGGGGTTTCTAGGGGGAAATTCTGAAAATGTTTGAAATTATTTGCTGTTATTTTAATTATAAGTTTATGTACCATAAATTACAATGAGTTAATGTGTTAATGAGTTAAGTACATGTATATCCTAGAGCATGCAGTAAGAAAATGTTTTTGATTTCATATTTTTATTAATTTCACAGGGTCCCAAGTATATGCTATCTGAAACCAAGCACCAGTTTCTGGGAGAACAGCCAGATAGAAGTAAGTCATCAATGAAATACTAGTATAATATGTCATGTTTGAACCAATGTGAATACACTGACTGTGTGCCTTTATATGTCGAAATTAGCTCACAAACACACTGCTGATTGGAATTGTTTTCAATGACAATATTTGTGAACAGTGCACAAAGTGTTTTAAGCAGTTTGAAATGTAGATCACTATCAGTATATGTTGTAAACTGGATTTGATGTTTAATATGTTTGAATTTTACAGAGATTCATGGTAAGATGTAGTTCATGTCCTTGAGTTGAAATGATGAGCTAATTTAAATTGAGGGCATTTGGGGAATTAAGAGAATCTTTTAAAAGATATTTCCTAGAATTATTTAATATAATGTTTGGTTGAGATATTTAATCATGTTTTAATTTGTACATATGTGTCAAAAATTCACTTGACAGTCTAATTATAATGGGATTTTGTGAGAAAATTATCTTATGCCGTTAATTATATTGAATTCAAAGAAAGTACATCATTTCATCTCTGACTTATTAACATGTTATATCTTTCCTTACATTAGTTTTCCCTATCTCAATGGTTTCCCACTATTTCTGGATATTTTTTTTTCATCAGCTTGACAGTTGCTTTTCAAATCTTGCAATGTCCTCTCTTTAATTTTTTATTTTAATTTGTTACATATTGTTACATATATACATTATCAATTTACTGTGTCAGGGTCTGTCATATTTCTTCTGAAGGTAACCATTCTTTATGGCTTTGCATGACTCACAAGCCCTCGGAAATGTCCATCAATATATTTATTATGAAAATTATACTAATTATTGTAATGTATGCATGTAAACTCATATAAAAATTCATTGACAGTATAAATCTGGTTACAATTTAGCATGCTTTTATTTCTTCCTGCATTTATCTATATACCGAGTATGTATCTATGGCTCCACCCCTTTGTAGAGTGTAGATCATTAGCAATAGTTATTGTAGTGTTTTAGTCATCAGAAATGTACTATACCAGTATATCAGCCCATTTTTGTGTAGATTGCATACATATTTTGTAGATTATTGTAGAATCATAGGTATCAATAATTAATTTTTGTATACTTAGTATATCATCAGCTATGAAATGTTGATATTCATGAATTGTCATCCAACTGACTGCTTTATTTGATATTGAGTACTAGTATTTACTGGCAGTACTTATTATAGTGTTTTTGTATTTTAGTGGATTTGACCAACAAGACTGTAGGCCCACACGAGGAGAGTGGATTCACGCACGCCTATAATGTAGAACCAATCACGTACATCCCAGGATCACCTCACAAAAATGAGCTCCCGGTGAGTTATGCCCCTTTAACTGTTACTAGTTTGAGTTGCCTCCCCCTTTATTGTGAATGTTAAACATTACTTTTCTATCTCGACTTATGGCTCAATTCCTCTAAAACGTCACCAAACCTTTGCTGATTACCTGGCTCTCTTTTACAGGGTTGGGCAACTGGGCGACCCACTGGTAGTAGCATAATGAAAACTCACTTCTTACGCTCAGAGTATCCCAAGGTAAGTAAAAAACGTGAATATATACACAAATAACTCATATAAAAATAAAATATAATGTCAATAGAACTTAGAACCATTGTAATAAGTTGCTGTGACTCTCCTTCCCAGGGTAACGAGCCGTTCCCAGTGTTGTCCCATGGTGCCGAGCGTGGTACAGGATTTACCAGAGAAAAAGCTAAACCTCTCTATGTAAACAGAGTCATGACAGATGTAAGTCTACCACTACTGAATTGTTTGATGTCAAAATTGAAATACAAAATTCTTGCTTAAATAAACCATAGGAGAAAAAATATCTGTTTATAGAGTAATCATAAACCTGTGCCTGCTTTTTCTCTGAAAATGATGACAATTTTTGAATCAACAAATTGGAGGGAAATAAATGTAATATTTAGGTAAAATTACCACAAAGTACAGGATTTGAGACTTGTAATTCTTGTAATGGAAATACACTAATTTAGTGTTTTCTTTCTAAGCACACATTCATCAGTCCATAAGTAATCTTGTAGCTATTTCATCATCACTATTTATGTTTTGTTAGGCCTATGACAGGGCAGAGAACATTCCCCCCATGAGATTGGACAGAACACAGAAGGTGGATCCCACAGAGTACCTCAATATGCAGAATCCTAACAACCACTCCAGGTAAAGGGCAATAACTCTCAACCCTCACAAAACTTTCTGAAGGTGCTCTGAACTGAGAAAAAATTAGACAATTTAATTTTACCTTGTTCCTGGAAAACTTCAAGGAACAATTTGCATTGTGTATAAGGTGTATAACTTGATGCATTTTCATTTGTATTTAGTCAGATCTAGTATGGGATCACAATGAACAATACAGAGCCTTTATTATTTTTATTCTGCATTATAGAATCGATCTAATTTCCTCTTACTTTTTATGCAGCATTACAATGAAGATATACCAGGGACAGCAGCGACCATCCCCCACAGAGGCTGATCGACTCAACACCACGGCCGTGGGTAACAAGGAATTGTCTGGGTACAGTGAGAATAACGACAGATTTGTCGCCCAGTCTGATGATTACAAGAGGTTCACCACTCACTACGATACCAGGTCTGTGATAATTCTGCTCTTATGATAACTGTTCAGCAAACAAACAAAAAATTGCACGGGATACATGTACAGTAAAACATCCTTATAATGAATTAATGTTTAGAGCAAAGTGATTTATATTCGGTATGCCTTTAAAATGTGTTGTAAACGTAACAAATAAAACAACTATAACAAAGTGAAATCTTCCATCCCTGGCACTTTGTTAGAAGAGTGCTTTACTATCTATTCGTCTTCAGACGGTTGTTCACTGTTGGAACATAGCAAGACTACAGTTCATGTTATAAAACATAACTTGAGCTTTTCTGTGTGTTACAGGTTTGGACCGGACCCCACCCCCCTGGGTAAAGACAGGGAGGGTCACACAAGGGGAGCTGTACAACAACAGAAACTGGACGGCTTCACCAAGAGCACCGCTGTCCACTCGTACGGACCTGACGTCCAGTCTACGGCCACACTACGGAGGCTGGAGCCTTATGTATCCAGGTATGATCACATCTAAGCTTAGTTTAATGCTGTTCCTGCAGGGACAGTCTAATATCTTGATCATGTGCATGTATTAAAACTACAACTTACAATAGTGCCTCAATAGCCCTCTTATTTGGAAATATCTCTGACATTTCAAATTATGATCATGAGAATATCGAAACAGAGGTCATAGAGGTGGAATATTTATTTGATGGCAAAGTCATATTTGTCTTAAATGTTTGATTTCCTATCTGACAATCTCTTAATGTGTAATTACAAGCGAAGATAAGGATGAACTATTTGTAATGTCTTTCTTTTTACAGGAGTATAAAAGCAAGAGATGTTTTCTATGATGATCACACACACGATATGAAGACGCATTCTGTTGTTGTGTCATAATGTGGAGGACAAAGATTAGAAGATTAAATTAATAACGGACAGTCAATTGCTGGTCATGAAGTCATTGCAATATTAAATATGTATGCAGGTCTTAGGTGGACATAATGGGATTATCAATTTTAAATCCCCAGATGCTCAGCGATTTTCCTGTAAACTTGAAAGTGTTTAAGAACCAATTCTTATTTTGTAAAGTTCAGATTGTCTCTTGATAAACATAAGCTTTTATCCAAATGCTATTTTACAATATGAATATTGTTGTTCTGTATTTCATTAAGTGCTGTATTCCTATTTAGGTATGTGACCCCCTTCAGTATTATATCTGTTCTCTAGCTTTCGCAGCCTTATTCCGTACATCATCCATTCACTTTCTTTTTTCGAATCAAAGGATGTTGGATGATAATACAGGCTGCCTTGTGTCCATTTTCTCTTATTTTACTGTCTCAAAATATGACTGTGATACTTTTGTTAAATGTTTTCAACGATCATGTTTTGTAAATTTTGTTAATATTTTTTGACAGGGTTTCCATTTTTGTTATGACCTTTGGTGTATTTTATGATCTGTTAGGTCTGATAAATCTTTTATACTATTAATTATTTAAAATTTTTACCTATTTCTAAGGGTAATAGAACATGCTTTGCTGTATACAAGATAGAGTAAAACCTTTTCTTCCCTTATTTTGATCAAAACCTAGTTGGATATGTATGTTGCAGGATAGAAAACTCTGTTTTCTTTTGCTGTAATATAATGCTGCTAATTGTGTGTATTTAATTGTACATACAAAGTTATACACAATATTTACATTTCAGATGACTTATACACATGTGATTTTGTAGAAGTAATATTTGTCAAAATATTTTATGTATTAAGCTTATTATGAAGTATGCTCATCAAAACTGATTTTATTAAGGAAGCTGAACACATAATAAAAGTCAGTGAAAACCACAACTTTTCATATTATTTTCATTTTATCAGTATTTTCAGAAGGTTTAAATTTGTTAAAAAATAGAAAGAACATTCTAATGATTTCATGATTTTAATGTCTCAATAATTATATCATTTTCAGCATGATTTTTCTGAATGACATTAACAGATCCTTTATTTTGAATGAAAATCAAATAACAGTGAAAGTCACTCCTCCAGATAGTTGGATTAACAGACCCCTCTCCAGCATATCACAGAACACAAATGAATAAACCCAGATTGAACACAGAGTACAAATCCAGACAGAATCCATATATCCGGGTCATCAGGATTCCTCAAAATCCAGGTCCTCCAGTTCGTTAGCTATTTCTGTGTTGACTTGTGTCTCTATACTGGCCGGAATAACATCCAGACAAATGTTATACTGCTGGTCCAGCCCTAGATAGGAATCACTCATCAAGTACAGGGTGTAGATCACCCGCCCCGTGTTCTCCGGGGTGTAGATGGCTAACGACTGTTTAGACGACCCCCTGATGTAACTCACTCTCTTCAGGGCCATCACTTCACGATTCTCAATGTCTCCCACTATCAGAAACCAGCCCTCATCCTTCGGCTTCGGGAATCGAGGGGCGTGAGCTTTACTCTCTCTCTTCTGAAAACCAAAAATAACATGCTTGTGTTAGAGAATGAGGAAAATCACTCATTACATACAGTGGTATAAATTAATCATAAATTTAGCAGTTGAGTGGACTGACCTTGAGTTTGTTGATTCTTTGAAGGCTGACCTCTATGACATACTCCTGGTCTGCGTGTACTGGAATCCAATCACTGTCGGGTCTACGACCACCTGTGTTATAAAAGTATCTCATTCAGAACCCTTAACTTTTCAGTATTTACTAAATATCACAGCAAACAGTAGATAATATTCTCCTTTTATTGTCCCTTACCTGTGTGTGATTTCTTGACCTTCCTGGCCTCCTGCTGACCTACACCCCCTTCCCACCAACCTTTGACCTCTAAGTTGACCTGTATCTGAGGGAGGGTCCCAATCACCTGGTAGAGCTGGTCTACCTGATTCCTCTGCATGTCATCCCCTAGTAAAGCCATTACAGCATCAAACTTCCCATCACATATGGCAAGGAATTCTGGGAGAGTCTGGACAGGCCCCTGTATATCAGGGAAGCCTTTTTTCTTTGCTCCTCCCCCTCTGGGTCTTGAAATAAAAGAAAGGAAGAATTTCAGCAAGAATTCTCATTTATTCACTGATTGGAATCAATTGTAAAATTTACAATTTTACAGTAACTTACTAAATCAACTCAGCTTAATCTAGTACATGTACTAAACTGAGCAATAAATGTACAGGCAACAGGCAAATCAAAAAGAGCTTTGCACACTGCCTGCATGGACATGTGGCTTCAGTATAGGAATACCTAATGAATAACAGTTATGTACCTTAGGCAACTGAGATGATATGGGGTCATGTGAGGTAAGGTCAGGAGGGCGTTGTCATGGTACCATCGACCCTGAACAACCATCTGGATGAGCTGTGTAATTCTAAGGGAGGTCACTAGCCACCCCTCGTCTGCGCTGACATCAAGCATGGCCTGAAAATATTTTAATGTTTCAGATATTACCCAACCTGTACCCTTAAAGAAATTCCCTTGATCACGTTCCTCTTTACAAGTTTGCTAATTTTCCTTATTTTGGTTTATCAATTATAATAGGTACATTTCAGTAACCCAGAGGTTTAATTAATCTGAACATTTTGTTTGGGAACAAAAGTATCCAAATGAATTAGGCTCAACTGTACAAATATTAGTGCTTGAATGTATAAAGTACTACTCTATAAATAACACTACCTGTAGAATCCTGATGGCCTGGTCCAGTACTGACTTGGTGTCAGTATTATAGTCCGTGGAGGGTAGGGGCAGCTGACCAAAGTGGCACTGTAACAGGATGTGGGTCTTTGTGTGGGAGGAGTCGTAAGTGTGGGGGTTCACCTCCAGGGGTATCTTCTGGGCAAGTTCACTACAACAGAGTGTAACAGTCAGTTGTTAATGACCAGAAAATGGTAAATACGATTATACAGCTAGCTTTTGCTACACTCTCAAAATAAGACTGTCCAAATGAGACTAATAACTATCCATAGATGCACAACTTTTGTTTAAATACCCACTAAAATTAACCTAAAACTGAACCAAATACTAATCAGTTTAAACTAATATCTGGATGACTTACCTGTTAATCTGGTCCTCATTGTGTCTGACAGGTAGCTGGGCATACTCCTCTGCATCCTGCATAAAATTAATGTAAACAATGGAAAAACAATAGGAAACTTGATAATTCATCATTTTCTTAATTTTGTTGTGGCTTCTATATTAAAGTCTTTTTAACAGCTCTGATAAGGTTGTAATAAATGTGTATTTTCATGGAAGAAAGCTGAAGAACGCAGTGAATATAACAATGATCCCAAAATAGGATTGGGACTTTATCCTCATGAGCATGAGAATTCTCAATCTGATGATTTCATCTGCAGTCAAACTTCGTTATCTCGAAATTGATGGGATCAAGAAAACAAGAGGCCCATGGGCCACATCGCTCACCTAAGAAGCTTTGACCATTCTGTTCTTTACCAGATTTCACCCTTGTTATACATAATGCATCCCCACCCTACCCCACTGATCATAATTTAGACATTTTGAAATCTACACTACCCCATGATCCTTCCATGGGCACATATGTTTCAGCTTTTTTGGCCCAGTGGTTCCTGAGAAGAAGATTTTCAAAGATTTTTCCTATATATTTCTATGTAAAACTTTGATTCCCTATAATGGCCCTGCCCTTCCCCCGGGGGTCATGATTCCTACAATTTAGAATTTACACTACCCTAGAATGCTTCCACATAAGCTTCACTTTTTCTGGCCCAGTGGTTCTTGAGAAGAA